>JAOUQT010044105.1:0-11011 GCA_025769995.1 Xyliphius kryptos
GGCAAACACGCCCCTGCGACCCTCATAAAGGAATAAGCGGAAGATAATGAATGAATAAATGTTTCTTACCCTGACAATGTCAAGTATGGTGCATAAGCGATATTATTTTATATAACCTCTTGTAAACAACATCCTAATTTTGTTTTGCAGTAGCTTATACATTACCTATTTGGCCTCTGTTATTGAAATTTGCTTGGTCCTATGTATTTTAAACACTGATCCTTATTTCCATCAGTTGGTGTGTTGTAATCTAATGTGGTTTATTAAAAAAACCAAAAACAATAATTAAAAAGACAATAATGCTTCTGTTTTAAGATCAATATGCATCTCACTTCTCTATACTATGCCCTGACTCAGTTCCTTCTAAGCCGAACAGTTTGGGCTTTGCAGTAAAACACAACTGCATTTAATTTTGCAAGTGCATGTTCTTTGCTTGAAAGAAAAGTCTACAAACATAATGTCTGCTTCTCAAATCAAAGCATTGTAGATAAAATTTGCTTGTTTGTGAATCAATTTCCCCAAGTTAAATCATTCTGCAGACATGATTAGAAACTAAAACCACTTCTTTTAAGCTTTAGGATTTAACTTTTTAGGATTTCTTTTTATTCTAATATATGCAGCATATTTATATCTTTATTAATTACAGAACATCCACCTAGTGTCCAAATGGCTGGGCACTTTAGAGAAGAAGCTGGAGCAGCACGGAGAAGGCAGCCACCAAGACTTCCGTGTGTTCATCAGCGCTGAGCCTTCTTCATCCCCTGAGGGTCATATCATTCCGCAGGGCATTCTCGAGAACTCTATTAAAATTACAAACGAGCCACCAATGGGTATGCACGCCAACCTGCATAAAGCTCTGGACAATTTTAACCAGGTAAACAAAAGTGGTTTTAGAGCACTTCAGAGGTAAAACTATTTAAGCATCGTTTTTCAAACCTCAGAGAAAATTAAAATCTGCCTCGTTCAAGATTTTTTTTCTCTTCATTTTTAAGATTTATTCTGTTTAATGGCCATTGTAATTACATTTAGAACAATGGTTATTGGAGGCTGCTGTGGCTAATGATGACAAGAAATTGATGTGAAATAATCAGAACTATCTCATATTATTGCATCAGTGCTCCAAGCAAATCTCTGAAGTACAAAGAAAATTACACTTGATTCTTATCAAACAGAGGCACTTAAAACAGTTCCCTTTTAACATTAAACCTGTACATGGCTCGTCTTAATGCCAAATTATGTGCAATACAAAGATGTCCTGTTTAAGTTTGGTCTTGAGCTTATCTGGGAGCAACATATTTTGCCCCCACAATTTTTTATTTTTACCAAGCAAAAATGACTGTTTTATAAAACTGTTAATATATTTAAAAAAAAAAAAAAAAAAAAACTACACCCAGGTGTTCTGTATTTGCTTACTTATACTTGTGTTTTTTCATTTTTATTATTTTATACAGCGCACATTTTAGCTGCTTCCTGTTATTACACCTTTTATGACACAAAGGTCTGACGGTCAAATGTTTGGAAATGTATACACATGCTACATTAATTAAACCAATTACACACTTATTTTTCACAGAATTTAAAAAAGTAGTAATGATTTTGCTAAGCATTGATCACTAATTTCAGTACACTAGTTCAATTTGTGTCACTTTGTGCAGCTCAATTTTTACACAACTACAAAACAATGTTTTTATAAAATTGTTGACTAAGTCAGACAGAGAACTGATATAATCATTAATAGAAAACAAATGCAAATTATGACAGCACAATGTGAATAACAAGTTTGAAAGGGCAGTGTTTGATTTTGCCCTTGGACCTATGGTTTTCTCACACTGTCCAAAGGCATAAAAGTCAAGTGAATTAGACACAGAAAATAACCTTAGGTGTAAATACTAATCTGTGGGTCTGTCCTGCAATAGACTGAAAACATCTAAAGGGTATTTCCCCGCCTTTTACCTAGTCTACTTAGGATAAGCAGGTAACATAATAAACAATTAAAATGTAGACCAGGCTAAGTAACTTGAACATTAAGAGCAAAGCTGATTTTGTTTGTGCATTGGTAAACAAGTATAATAAGTGTTATATGCCTGCACATTATATTCCTAAAACCAAACTACTTAATACTAATCACGATGATTGTATTGTAAATATTTTATGTATTAGCTCTGATATAAGGCACTATCAACATGTGAGGCCTATTAAGGCAAAATAACTTACTGTAACACAATGCATTTAATAGAACTCAATTTATACACAGATGATATCTAAAATGAATGTAAGCTTTTGATTAGTCCAACAAACATAAACATCTACTAAACATAATGGAAAATTTGTACCTCACTCCATTTATAAGACAATTTGCATGGTTATTATTAAATGATCCATAGATTTATTTGAATATGATCTGAGTATGTGACTTTATGCCTTCCATTTTTTCCTTAATGATTAATGTACATGTAAGATACAGAATTTCAATCATAAGGACACTGGGCCTTTATTCATTTTAATTAGCTTTTTTTTCAAACATCCTGTTTAGCAGCATATACTGGCACTTGTTTTTCTTGAGTGTTTCAGCTTTGGGGTGAAGGAGGAATGTGGTGCTTTCAGTTCTATTCAGCCGAGTGCTGTTGTGCTTGGAATGCTAATGCAGTTCATGTCTGAATCAGAGGCTCTACACGTCCGAACACTCATGCCCGACATACTAACCCGTAGACTTCTACAGACTTTGCTACACAAACGTAGGGTATCCCTAATGCAATTTTACATTGTTTCTGGCCTTCTTGTTAAAGCAAAACTCATATGGGACTGGTTGCCATTTATTATTTTTTGGCTCCTCTCTCATTTAAGTCATCTAAAATAATGAGCTGAGGGAAGAAGGGTTGTTAAGCACTCTGCTGAGCACTAACGATTAACAAGGCCACAGTATATAATGAACCTTGGTCTAGGCTTTTGTCAGTAAAAAGTAAATACAAGATGGCAGGAACTCATTGTGGAACAATTTAATTTGAGTGTTTTACGTTCTTTTCTAACGACAAAAATGTGGTGTCTTTATAGGACACGCTGGAGATGTGTGCACGAGAAAATGAGTTTAAAGGCATCCTGTTTGCCCTGTGCTACTTCCATGCTGTGGTGGCTGAGAGGCGCAAGTTTGGACCTCAGGGCTGGAACAGGAGCTACCCCTTCAACACTGGTGACTTGACCATCTCAGTAAATGTTCTCTACAACTATCTGGAAGCTAATAGTAAGGTGAGACCTGGATGCTGTTGTTGGACCTACAATAAACAAATATGCAGTTAAAACGAGAGAATAAAAAATGGAAAATGGAGGCGATAGAAAGGGTAAAAGCTAGGCTTGTTGACATATGCACTGCCTGCAGAAAATCGAGTCAGGTTTTTGCAGAAGCCAGTGAAATTACCCTTCTCTTCCTACGCACCAACCCACTCTAAATCGAATGGCTTTGCCCTTTACTACACAAAACCATTTCATGTGTCAGATAATGCTTATGCAGTAAAAACAATAAGGTTTTAACAAAACACCTATTAGAGAGAAGAAAATGAGTTAACAAATTTGAATGTAAAGTGTGTTTTGGTTAAAACATTGGCATGTCTGTCTGCAATCAATCAAATAATTAAATGGTGTTTTGTATTACACCCCTATATAGATATTTTTGAGTTTGTCATGCAGTTTCAGTATTTCCCACCTATTTTCTCTCACACAATCATACATCTCTTAGTTTGCACCTCTCACCTGGGAAAGCTCTTTATTTGTTGGCTGTGTGCCGCCGGCACGTATAAGATTAATTACATTGCATTTGGCTACTGCAGAAAAGCTGCAAAGAGATTAGTCGCTGCAAGACAAACACTTTTGACATGCTTAAGGGTGTGTGTATAGGGTAGGGAGTAAAACACCTGCTTAAGACAAAACTACACTCAGTTAATACATTTTATATGGTCTGCACATTTAGCTTTTTTTAAATCTTGTTTTATTAACCTATTTATTAGTCGGTCCTAAAAATTTTGGTTACCCTTTAAAAAAGTGAATAAAATAGAAAAATCACCAAAGAAATGCTGTTTTTTTTCCTGTAATGTCAAATCAAATGGACAGAAATCTCAGCTTTTTAATTTTTTTTATTTTAGTATCCTGGACTTAAGCTTACTTTTCAGTGTTTTTTGGTAGAGAACTGGAATAGTAATGTGAAAACACTTCTGAGATCAGTAAACCATTTTTGTGTTAATTTTGCGGTGTCATTACTTATCGTCCTGCAAAAGAATTTAAGCACATACTAGTGTAAGTGTCCTCATTTCAATTTTATTTATTTTTTTATTTTAAAATATGTTCATTACTCTATAGAGTCCATGAAATAATTTCAATAAGTGTAAAACTGTTTAGATGGTTTCCTCTGTTTTGTTTGACCTAGACTTATAGTTTGCACAAATAAATGTTAAAATGCATATTTAATGCAGTTATCAAACATTTAAATTAATTGCTTACAGTTATTATTTCGTATATACTAATGTTAATATGGAGTGAATTACACTCCTTCGAGAAACCATGAAGTGTCAGTAAAACTTAATGAGTTGTTCTTCAGGGTCTTTGTTCAGTCACATATGAAAAATGTTATAATTTATAATATTTGTAATATAATATTTTAAAATAATTGATAATGCTGCTTATCTAGATAGTAAGCATTTAGTTAGTATTATTAACTACTATTAGAATAATTACAACTAGCACAATTACAGTATGTAGTTATTTTACATTTTAAATGTGTAAAAAATTACAAATTTATGAAAAGCTCAGTAATACTGGTAATAACTGGTAACGTTATTAATGGATACCTGCTCTAGCAACTGAGAATACATTGAGTTAAGTCAAAAGTAATGATGGTGATAATGGAATTTAAGAAACATATAGGATAGCAGAAAGGCTGGACTTCTGTAATGCTCTTTTTTGGGTGGCTCCCAAAGTAATTGGCTCCAATCTTGGAGGGTCTTAATGAAGGTACGCAAAAATTAATATGTTACATCTGTTCTACGCTCTCTTCATTGGCTCCCTGTGACTAAGAGGATTGAAAACAAGGTTTTCTCCTGACACACAGCTGTATTCTTGGCCAGGCCCCTCATATTTGAACGAACTGCTGGTTGATGACACATACAGACACATCTAGAGCTTGTACAACAGAGCCCTTCCATCTGTGCATCTCCACCGTATTCTCCCAACCAGAACCATGGGTGATCTTGCCTTTTGTTTTGCACTTCCACATCTTTGAAATGCCCTGCCTGACCAGCTGAGAAAGCTTCAGACGACTGATTCTTTTAAGAAATGAGTAAAGACTTTTAAAAAGGACATATGTATGTTGAATTATCATATTAAATTATTTGATTATTATTTATTTAAAACTTTTTTACCCTGTGAGCACTTGAGGTTTGTCATAAATAAAAAAGTCTGCTACCAATCTAATTTATTATTATTATAAGTCTACGAGACATCTCCAAACATTTACCTTTTTTCAAAATACATCGTATTGTCTTTACATGTATTTTTGTCTGTGTTAACAACATGAGATTTATGTATTAATTATGGTATGATAAATTACTTAATGTTATGAAAATGAAATAATAAAAAACAATATTTTTTTAGGTACCATATGATGACTTACGCTACCTTTTTGGAGAGATAATGTATGGTGGGCACATCACAGATGACTGGGACCGCAGACTGTGCCGAACCTACCTGGAGGAGTTTATCAAGCCAGAGATGATGGAAGGAGAGCTGTATTTGGCCCCGGGCTTCCCTCTACCTGGGAACTTGGATTATAATGGCTACCACCAGGTGAATATATGCCCTGTTGTCACTGTGCTTTTAGATCTGGAGAAATGAAAGGATGGAAAGGGAATCCTGGAGGGATACATAACTGAAGTCAAATAATCAGGCAAAAAATGACTTTAGGGAAAAGAGTAGCAGAGCGGGTTATTGTAACAGCATGTGGGAGGAGAATTGATTCACAGAGTAATGATAATTGTGCTCTGGGAAGATTTACTATAATCGATACAAAAAAATATAATACTGAGTTCCTATTTCTTCAGAATGTAATTGTAAAACAAAAATTTTACAATTACAAAGACTTTTAAGCAGCAAAAAGACAAATAAACTCTTATTATACAAAGACTACTTAAATATTATACCATATCGTATAAAGATTACAATTCAAAAAAAAATTTGCTATGCAAAGATTTATGGGTTTTCTGTACTCTCATCAAATTATCTTTATATATCTCCATCGCTTCGTCTTTGGAGAGAGAGAGAAACACATTTTCTCCGGTATGTCCGAGACATACAGTGGAATTGACGATGTATCTGTATTATATAAACATATGTTAATATGGTATTAATTTAATGTTTGTTAACAAAAATGTAATTGATGAGTGCACTTTTGTACATGCTCATATAACACATCAACATTCAGGAATTGTCTAAACAAGAAAAGATTGATTCAAAAGAGTATTCATACATTTGGAACATGAATTTTTTTTTTCGTTGCTGGACATATTAGGAAAACACTCTGGAAACTTTATTTAATCAAGGCATGTAATCTATTCAACTTTTAGCCATTGTTCACCTACTGCCTGCCTCATGCTTAAGGAACAATTTCATACATTTTTACTGTATTAGAACTAAAGAAAGTGTGAACTTTCAATTTGAGTTGAAAGGCCTTTTTGAGTTCTAAATAATAGCTAGAATGTAAATCTTCTGAAAACATCTAAATCACTTTGTAAAAACTAGGTCAGTTCTATCTTAAGCACTGATGCAAAACTTACCACAAATTATTTGAAAATAAATAGTTGTCTTTTGAATTACTTTTTAAGACACACAAAAAAACTTTCCACTCCAGACCACACACTGTACTACTGAGACATGATATACCCTCTGGTTTAAACTTTGGAGAAGGTTTTATACTATACATAATGATGACTAAAATGTCGCGACTTAACAAGAACTATTTAAAGACCAAGAGGCAGCAAGAAATGCTGATGTCTAGTGATTTCTTTTACACTTTTCTGACCTTAAATCCCTCAAATATTTATGACAGTTGGGGATAAAGTAAGTTACTCACTGTGTTTATGCCTACTCATGTATATGCCCACACTGCTACAAATGCTAGAAGATGTATGTATTTAAATATGTCACCCTTTCAAGTCAAATTGTCATGTAAATAATCTACAATTAAACACACACAAAAAAAGCCAACTATCAAGCACAGTTTAACCCATCATAATTAGTTTTTTTTTTTGCCGCAAATGATCTGATCAACTTGAATTCCTCTTAGTTTGAAAGTATTCTGAAGCTTAGAGGAGCTTTGCCAAAATTAAAAAAAGTTTTGCAGTAGATCATTCAAAGTCTACAAATAGGTTTTTAAAGTTTTTTTTTAATTGTTTCGTTAATAGACAAGGGGAAATGTGCCTCTATGTAGTTGAAAACATATTATTGCTTAAAACTAATACATTATTAAGGCTCTGAAATTGCACTTTTAATTCATATACTCACTTATCATTTTGATAAAATGCTTCTGCTTTCAGCTTAGCTATGAAAATTTGCCCACCACAAATGTACAGATTGGGAGTAACTGGGCCTTTCTGTCAGTTAAGTCCTGTTTGGTCATTATCCGTTGACCTGTTTCATCAACAAGGCATTATGTCCCCAGAGCTGACTGCTACTCTTTTGCTTTATTGAACCATTCTCTGTTATGTCTCCAGACCGCTGTGCATATAAATTAGTTAAAGACATACTCATTACAGCTTGGTTGCAACAGCAATCATTTCAAGGTCAAAAGTTTTGCCCTATTCCGACAGTTTATGTTCTTAATTACCAGATCTGCAAAAGTTTATGAATTACACTGACCACTTAATTAACACTGACCAGTTTATGACCACTTAATTGGCTGATTATTTGATGGCATGCCAGAGTATCTGTACAGGTGTTCCTAATAAAATGGTTAAATAGGGCATATTAATATTGAAAAATACATTAAAAATTTGTAAAAAAAAAAAAAAGAATATAAAGAGTTCTGACTGTCATGGACATTTAATTACAATCACCTTACGCCAAATTATCAGGAATGAGGACACTTAAAAACAAAGTAAGTAAATTTTACATTGAGTAAAATCTCAGGATTGTTTTTCGAGTAAAGTAAACCCAGCAACAAAACCTTTTAACTAACTTAAAGTAAACAATCTGGTGTTTCAGGGATTTTTTCCCTCTATCCAAGTAAACTACCAACCACAGTTTTGCATATAAACATGCCAATTGTATAGCTATACAATTTAATGATTAATTTGACACCTTGAGCAACTAGATCTGAGGTCATTTAATAATACCAGTTTGTGTACTGTTTAGTATGTTTTTTCATTATTGATGCTTTGTTAAGTTACAATGATGCAGCATGAATAACAAAACAAATAAAAAGTTTTTAGTAAAGCATTTGCATTTTCTGTTTGCTATTTTTTTTAGTATGTTGATAAGGCTCTGCCTGTAGAGTCACCATATCTGTACGGCCTTCACCCAAATGCTGAAATCGACTTTTTGACTCAGACATCAGAGAAGCTCTTTCGCACCGTTCTTGAGATGCAGCCTCGAGATGGAGGGTCTGGAGAGGGCAGTGGCACCTCACGAGATGAAAAAGTAACTGACCTTCAAAAAAGATTTAAATATAATAGTCACCCCTATAATACCCAGTTAAATATACCAAAAAAATGAAGCATGAACATGATATCATACTATATTATTTTTGTCTAGGCTTTAAAATGGGCAGCTTCATCTCACTGACTTATCAAAGAAGTATGTGGGTCATTGAAGAGACTTGTGTCTGTAGGGTTTAATGAAGCTGATTTTCTAAAAGTGGGCTCGGGTTAGTTAGCACTGACATTCATTAGCTCAGATATGGGTACTTTAAAAGTGTCAGGATGCATTATGACATCTGACCTTTTTAGTTTAAGAGACGTAGATTTGCAGGCAATGACCAAATTGCATCAATGACAAATAGGTTTTTCTTAAAAACCAAACTATTTATTATGTAGTTTCTATTTGTTTCTTAATGGTTTCTTTTAGTGGACCTTAAGTACAAAACAATAAATGTACATAAGACTGTAACTATTAATAAAACATAAATGCTAGGGTTGTAAACTCAATAAAATAATGTTTTAACACTTTATAACATACTAGCGTATTCATTCTAAGCTTGTGTGGCAAGCATTTTTACAAGCACCTGTCATTGCAGTCACTCACGTCATCCCCTCCACTCTACCCGCTCGGCAATCACCATAGAGATAACACGTGCCAAGCGTCCTTTTTCATCTCCTTCACTCCACCCACACGGCAATCTCTATAGATATAACGCACACCAAGTGCTCCGTGTCCTCCACTCTACCCACACATCAAGCGCCATAGAGATAACACACATTAAGACACCTGCATCATCCCCTCCTCATTACACACATGCCAATCGTTAAAGATATAACACATGCCAAGTGCCCTGCGTGATTCCCACCACTCTACCAAGCCTGTTAATCGCTAACGAGGTAACACATACCGAGCGCCTTACATCGTACATTCATAATGCTTTAAAACATTTGTCATAAGTCTCTGTTAATGTACATAGATGTTTATAATCACAGTCATAAGGTGTTATAACAAAATTACAGCTTAAAGCGTTATAACACAATAAGACCTTATATTATGCATTGTAATAACATATATTGCATACAATATTTTTTAGACATTCTTCTTTAAAACAAAATGATTTTACTTGACCTTAGGTCTGTGAAGAGCATTTATAATCCTTTTTTAGTCATTATATTACATAAAATTAATGTAATATACTTGATAGAGATAATAAATGATGACATATACCCTTAAATAGGGCTTTCAAGCTTTTAAAAACTGTTATTAGCACTAACAAAGTCAGTGTAAGTTTATAAAACCTTATGGTAATTTATGATTTCTGCAATAAGTTAAACTGTTAAAATATATATTTTACTATGCATTATGTCACGTTGTGTTATGTGGCACATTCTTTATAACACTTTATGAGTGTGGTTATAAACATTTTAGTTAAACAAAGGCTTATGCCAAGTGTTATAATTTTTTTATAAAGCTTTATGTATGCGTTAATAAAGCATTATGAATACCGTGTTTATGTAAAGTGTTATGAAACCATAATTTTTTTTATTCTGTTATTTTTAAGGTGAAATCAGTGCTGGATGAGTTTCTGGAGAAGCTTCCAGATGGATTTAACATGATAGAGCTTATGGGGAAGGTGGAGGAGAGGAGTCCTTATGTAGTGGTGGCACTGCAAGAGTGCGAACGTATGAACTTTCTCATGCAGGAGATCAAACATTCTCTTAAAGAGCTAAATTTGGGCCTGAAGGTACATCTTAATTTGCATTTATAGAATTGCACACTACCATAAAGTGCAATGTATGAATGTTATTTTTCCTAGCGTGTGCTATTAGAATGTGGTTGTATGAGGACTCTGCTGGCTAAGCTGATACTGTGCCAATAAATATTTGCACAATGCTATATTACAAGTCGTTCAGGATAAATGAAATTTAGGAAGCTTAGTGCAACAAATCGATTGCCCTGCCTATTCTACAGTTATTTTAAGTACATTATATTGCCAAATGCAGCTGGGAGAAGCGTGAATCATTCATACCTTGGCACAGTGCAATAGGATTTACATGAAACTAGTATTTCTAAGATATAAGATGCATTGGAAGATTAATTCCTTTAACGTTTAACTTGTTAGTGGAAACCAGTTTTTAACAATAAAGATTGACATCTTTAAATGAATTAATGAAGCAGATACTTCATTATGATCATTGTAAACTTGAAACAAATCTGTTATTCTTCTTGTTTTTACTTGCTGTAAATGCAGGCCTAATTAGGCCAAGGGGATTTTCTTTAGTTACACCTTACATGTCTAATGCCCCGATTTTATTAAACAAACAAACGAATTACA
>JAOUQT010044115.1:0-11011 GCA_025769995.1 Xyliphius kryptos
ATTTCCACTGAAGTTGGATCAGCCTGTCATTTGATTTTCCACTTTGATTTTGAGTATGATTCCAAATCCAGACCTCCGTGGGATAATTTTGATTTACATTTTGATGATTTTTTTTTTTTGTTCTCGATGCAGTCCACTATCTACTAAATAAAATTTACTTTCAAGTGAAATATTTTAATTATTGAGATTGTTAAAACATTGAGGATGTTTTAGTGTTCCCTTTATTAATTTGAGCAGTGTATAAACCTGTAAATGCCAAAACCCTCACTGACTCCTCACTAATTCTCCTACCTCCAGAGGACCTACAAGGCTGAAACGGCTGCATCGTAATTCCCAACCATGTTCCTAAAAAAACAGGTTCTCACTTTTGTATGTTCGATTGTCCATTTGCTATCGCCATCTAATGCAACACCTCAGATGTTTTGGGGGATTGGCGAGTACCTACAAAGTTGAAACTTGGCTCAGTCATTCCTTATCGTGTCCTTGGAAAACCTACTATTAATTTCCTGTAGGAAAGCAAGCGTGTGGACCCCGTAGTCCCACTCTATATTCATTCCACATATTCATTTCAGATTAATTGCCCCAAAACTCTATAATAATATATTCATTTTAAGTATGTAAACTCCAAAGCCATCACTCATTCAAAAACAATGTCCTTCAACTTTCACACGCTTTCTCCAAGTTCTCCCTCGTAGTGCAGCACAGCTATTCCGCAAGTCATTTTTCAATAACTATAACCCTGTATTGGGCTGTCTTTATGTTATATTTCTAAATAAGAATCTCTAATAGTGTCGATGTAGTGAAAACTCAAGGCTAACACATAGCATTGTGTTGTATGAACAGGTCTGTTTAATGTCTTGAGAATCCTTTATTTATTTAGATTTGTTTGTTCCGTTTCTCACGGACATGCCTTAATTTCAAATTTATTTTGACTTTTTTTTTTTTTTAGGTCCAGATATTTGGCAGCTTCAGTACAGGACTGTATCTCCCGACCAGGTGAGTACTCTGATGTCCTGTGGCTCTGATGTATTGTCCCCACAAACCCAATAGCACTGTAACATTTAAAACTATGGTATAACTGGGTTACTCATTCATGACTCTAATCCATGTGCTTTGTCTTTGACAGTGATATCGATCTGGTCGTATTCGGAAAGTGGGAGCATCCTCCTCTCCAGCAGCTTGACCAGGCTCTGAGGCAGCAGAACCTGGCGGAACCGTTCTCCATTAAAATACTGGATAAGGCCACGGTAAGCTACTGAAACTCCCAGCAAACATGACTTCTGTCCAAAATCCTGGCGACTTTTCCTTTAGCCGTTTGCTTTTCATTTTAAAAACCTCAGGTTCCCATAATCAAGCTGACTGACAGAGAGACAGAGGTGAAGGTGGACATAAGTTTTAACATGGAGACCGGCGTGAAGGCGGCACGCTTCATTAAGGATCACTTGAAGGTAGAACGTGTTCTGAAATAGACGCGAGCTTCCTGGTGTGGATGTTATCTGTCTCTATGAACTAAGCTTCTTTAAGAAGCTCGGGACGTGCCTGGCTTCTCCTGATTTGCATAACAATAGGCCTTATTGCTTCTGCCTAATTTCTTATGGCCAGCTGTCCCCTGCTCTTCCTTCTGTTATTGAAAGCCGCGGTGCTCTGGCTGATTTTGTGCAGATGGTGACTGTTTGCCCTCTTTCTATCTTTCTCTGTTCCAGAGGTACTCAGTGCTGCCATATCTGATCTTTGTTCTGAAGCAGTTTCTCCTTCAGCGGGATTTAAATGAAGTGTTTACAGGAGGTGTCAGTTCCTACTGCCTTATTTTAATGGCCATCAGCTTTCTGCAGGTAAAACACAAGGGGTGGTTGCTGCTTTAATTTAAAATAAAAACATGTTTATTTTTTAACTCTGTTTTTTGTTTAGCTGTGATCAGCCCGTGGGTTGGACTTTGGCCATGCCTGGCTTAAATCTTTGCAATGACCTATAAGATTCAAACCAAAAAATATTTAAGAGTTAAGAATAAACCAGTTTAATGTGTTATTTATGGCTTGGCAGAAAAAAGATCTTTCACCACATGATGGCAGCACCATTCTAATACAGGGTGCCCCACTTGGGAGTACAAATTTACAAATGTGAATTACTCTGCAACTCGTGCATGTATCATCATGCAACAAGGTTTAAAATATTCCTTATTTAATGAAAATGAATGAAAAACTGTCATAAAAAGGCAGGCACTACAGCGGGCGCAGCTGCAATGGCCGGGCTTCGCCAGCCAACCAGCCCTGCAAAGTGGCGATAGCAAGCATGCAGTATACCATACCACAAAAAGTGTTCATTGTGAAGACTTACTGGGTCACCAAGTGGCATCGGAGGAAATTTGGATGGAAAAACCTGCCTACCTTCGAAACATCACATAATTGGCCAAAATAGTTGGCGGGGACGGGAAGCCTGGTTGATCATCATTCTGCAGGACATTTTCAGCCCCTTTTGTGAAGTTGACTTCCATTAAATACAGGCATGTTCAGTTCTTGTTTGTGAGTAATTTGGAATTTTTAAGTTGTACTACGGAGTGGGACACCCTGTACAATCTGTCTGCCTTTGAGAATTGAGGCCATATTGTCAGATATTCAGAAGCAGAGGAGTGACTTTTGGTTATTTATCACTAGCCTGCGATAAAGCTCCAAACAAATCTGTGTAAAAAAAAAATTCAAGAAAGAATATACATGAATCAAGTAAAATTATTTAAGAGAATTCATCAAATTCTAAAAGCTACATTGTTTATCTTGCTTAAACATAGAAAGAAGAAAGAAGTCAAAAACAAGACTTGCTACACTTTAAGATTTTCTGACTTTTGCAGTGTGCAGATTTAAAGGATTGTCTTTAGAGTTGTTCACACCTGAGTGGGTTATACTCGGTTTGAAAAAATAAAGGTAATTGTGACTTTGAAAATTGTTGTGTAACAAAAAGGGACCATTGGCCCCCGGGCAGCTTGACTTAATTGATTTTGGCCCTCTTGGACACCCCTGGTTTAAGCATTAGAAGGATTAAACGAGGATTAAATATAACTAATTCGCTGCTTTCTGTTTAGTTACACCCCAGAATCGACTGCCGGGGCTCCAATATTAACCTGGGCATTCTGCTCATCGAGTTTTTTGAGCTTTACGGGCGCCACTTTAATTACATGAAGACTGGAATTCGGGTGAAAAACGGCGGTGCGTATTTGGCCAAGGAGGAGATGATGAAGGCACTGAGTGGTGGACACAGACCGTCCATGCTGTGCATTGAGGACCCGAACCTCCCAGGTACAACATTCACATTCTAATTTTGAAAACCAGTTTGACATAAAGTGTCATTTTGTTCATACATGGCCTTAGAAAACTAGTAGTTACACTCCTTAAATTTGATTGGCTGGGCTGTTTGACCAGCCGTGACATGACTGACAATAACTCACACCTCTGAGCGCTTCACATTCGTGTCCATGTGTGACACGCATTTTTTTAAATTTATTTATTTAAATAAACTGTGCTTACCTAGAAATCTGTTTAACATTTCATTAAAAAAATAGATCATGTTGTGGTAGACCAGTGTATTCATTTAATACATTTTAATTAATGCATTTGTGGATTTTTTTTCTTTTATATTGTGTTGTGTTTTGTAAGCGTTTTATAAAAGCACACAAGTTTGTGTGTTATTGTGAATAAATCAATGGGAAGAGGTGTAGCTGTACTTTGCTTTGCGCCGAACACCTCTTTCTCTGAATTTATTCACAATAATTCCACCCTTTTGTACCGTATTACTTTTTTTTTTTTATACAAAAATGTGTGCGTTATAGGGAACGACGTTGGCCGCAGCTCGTACGGTGCGCTGCAGGTGAAGCATGTGTTCGATTCCGCCTACATTGTTCTGAGTCATGCCGTGTCTCCACTCGCCCGCTCGTACCCCAACAAGGACATGGACAGGTCAGTACCATGGATAATGTGCTTTTAATCGCAAGCTGGTTGTTATCTGTGATTTATGGAAAATCTAAATAGGGAATGGGTTTGTTCCCCCAATTCCTCTGAGCAATATGTTGTCCTCTTGGAAGAACTCCTGCTCTTAATGTGTACTCCCATTTAGACACATTCTAAGCAAAAAAATCATGGGTTCAAACATAGTACCCACTAATTTGTTCACTTGTCCTCCTGGCAACCAGGCTACAAATGCCCTAGCAACTACCTCAGGGTCCAAAAACCAGCCCCCAAACTGTAGTAACCGCCCACCTATTAACTGATTTCCCTTTCTTGCTCTTGGAGCCTAGCCTGGCACTCATAGTGCTAAAGTTTTTAGAAAAAAACTAACAAAAAAAGGCAGACACTAACGTGTATGTACCAGATTTTAGGCAGTGGGAGGAAACCCATGCAAATGTGTGAAGAACTTGCAGCTCTGGGAATCCAACCCTGGGTCTTGTGGTGAGGTTGGAGAATTAAACACTGAAAACTTTTCTTCTTAAACAGTATTGATGAAGCAGTGGTTTTCTTTATCTGTTAACAGACTGTTGTAAATCTTAAACACTGTTCCATTAATTAGAGCCTTTCCTTCTGGCATTTCTTCTTCTTTTTTTTTTTTTTTTTTTTTTTTTTTTTTAAATCGTGAAGGTTATATGAAAATACACAGTTAAACAATTTTCATTGGCACAATGACCTTTATTGTTAGCATGTCAGTGTAACTGAATATAAGCCACCCAGGTGTGAGCAACTCCAAAATTTAAATTTAAGGCTTCTGTCATGTTCATGTTGTCATCAACTTAAAAAAATCAAAAGGTGTCAGATGCATCGGTGCTTTCATCGCAGGTAATTAAAAATAACCCGAAGCCACTCCTCTGCTTCTGAATATCTGACACATACTTTATTGCCAAAAATATTTGCTCACCTACCTTGACTCACAAATAAGCTTAAGTAACATCCCATTCCTAATCCAATATGAGGTTCAATATGACATCGGTCCACCCGTTGCAGCTAGAACAGCTTCAACTCTTCTGGGAAGGCTGTCCACTAGGTTTAGGAGTATATTTATGGGAATCTTTGACTATTTTTTTTTTTACATAAGCACATGGGTCACAAACTGATGTTGGATGAGGAGGTCTCCGCTCAAATTCATTCCAAAGATGTTCTATAGGGTTACGGTCAGGACTCCATACCAGACTTCAAGTTCATCCACACCAGACTGTCGTCCATGTCTTTATGGACCTTGCTTTGTGCACTGGTGCACAGTCATGTTTGAAGAGGAAGGGGGCCAGCTCCAAATTGTTCCCACAAAGTTGGGAGCGTGGAATTGTCCAAAATGTCTTGGTATGCTGAAGTTTTTCACTGGAACTGGGGGGGGGGGGGGGGGGGGGGGGGGGGGGGGGTGCAGGCAAAGTCCAGCTCCTGCAAAACCACCCCACACCCTAATTCCCCAACTCTCCACCAAACTTTACACTTGGCACAATGGAGTCAGACAAAGTACTGTTCTCATGGCAACTGCCAAACCCGGACTCCTCCATCAGATTGCCAAATGGAGAAGTGTGATTCGCCTCTCCAGAAAACGTGTCTGCACTGCTCTAGAATCCATTGGCGGTGCTGGATTTCACGAAGCTCCTGAGAGCGAGCCATTCTTTCATTTGTATAAAAACATTTGTAAAAACAGTCGGCATACCTAGCTGCTTGATTTTCTACACCTGTGGCCATGGAAGTGTTTGGAACACCTGATTCTGATCATTTGGATGGGTGAGCAAATACCTTTGGCAATATAGTGTATGTCATAATTTCTTAGAGGCAGATGGATAAACTGGTGCTGCTGTTATGTGGTAAAAGGTGGAATTCCATCAAAAATATAGCAAGCCACAATTAACAAATGAGCCCGGGCCGTTTGGATCACGGCCTGCGGGCTGGTCTTCGGACATGCCCGCCTAAAATAGAAGCAAATTAGTCCTTCAGAAACGTTTTACTACATTTACTAATTGGTGACCCAGTGAAGGATGCAGATTCTTCTGCTCAAAAACCTCGGCTTTTTATTTCTTATTTTCTCAGCACCCTCAGCCGGATCATCCGCGTAACCCAAGATGTGATTGACTACAGAGAGTGGATCATTCAGAAATGGGGAAACAGAAACCAAGCAAAGATGAACTGCTGCAGTGAGTCCACCGTTCCTAAGCGCACGCAACACTGACTTTTGTTTTGTGTCCCTCACATTTCTTTTAACATGACATCTTCACTCTGTTTTCCAGTTGTCCACTTCGAAGGAAAACCTGACGAGCAGCAGAGAGACTCTGTGTCTCCACAAAGTGCCGACTCTGGTATTTTGCTCTCCAGCCCTCAACAGCTCTCCTCTTCCTCATCAGTATCTTCCTCCTCGTCTTCAGAAGGAGACATCGTATGTGTTCTGTAGACTTTAAATCTTTAGAAGACTTTAAATGAATTGCGCTCACATTTGATGGTGTTTCATGGTCATGTAGTTCTTATAGCACAAGGGTTTTAAAAATAAAAACATGACTGGATCAAGCAGTGATGACAGGAAGTCAGAAGGTATTACCGTGCTTTCAAGCAGTGTTTCCCATGAGGCTGTACCATCCCTAAATCAAAACTATGATGGAGTACGAATTGGCATAATTGGTTTAATCTACAATGACGCATGTTTGCTGTTTGTGCTTAAATACACTTATAAAAACACTTAAATCGACTAATAATATTCCATACAAACCACAGCAATGTGTCCAAGTTTCATTTTAGAGAAATTTTCTCCTCAACAATACACTTAAAGGCAGGATTAAATGAAATCCAGTGCAGTAAAGCAGTAGGCGCTCGGTGATCAAGTAGGTACTATTGGTATTTACTCTCTCCGTGTGTAGTATGTGATTTTAGATTCAAAATGAGTATTAATTTGCTTGAAGGTATTATTTATGCCATGCTGTTTCTTTTTTTTAAGGAATCAGACTCTGTGTCCAGTGGAAACAGGGCACTGCATCAAGAATACCCAACATGCTCTGCAGCGGGTACCCAACAAAGGTCACAAAATGGGCAGTCTGAACACCAGCCTTGTAATGGACAGGTATGTCACACCTGGTAAATTTTATTGTCTTAAATGGTAAACTTATTTTATTTATACCAGTGTATAGATTGCACAGTGCTCATTGGTAGATCGCAGTTTAACACCCCACACATAGTGTGTAGAGACTTTATGACACTTTTCTCCCCCGCTGGTGTGTTTTGTTTAGTCATTATTTTTGTGATGAAACTGGCAGGGAGTTTTCATTGGTTAATTTTGTCACATGACTCAGGCTGGAATTCACAGCACCTGCTATGCTGTTAGCTTATGGTTCCAGCTTGTGAAGATGAATATAAATCACAAGCTATTCTTTTCAAGAAGTAACAGCAAAGAACATTTACTTAGAAGTGTAAGAGTAATGTATCTATATGGTGCATATAATTGTTAAACAGCAATTTATGAACAGATACCTTAAGGGGAGAACATTTCAGGCACTGGGGAAATATGCTAAATAGACTGGGCACACTTGCTTATGCCCATCAAAGGGATGAAAAATCTGATATCTGTCCAGCAACCGAATCAATCACTGGACACACTCACGAATCTGCACTATATGGGGTCATTTGGAGCATTCATTCACCTTAAAACCATGTTTTTGGACTGTGGACAGAACCAGGAAACCACCAGACACTGGAAGGTGTGGATTTTAAACCCCGGTGCTGAGAGGCGAACATGCCAACGGCTAAGCTGCTGTGTGGCCTGAATACAAAATTGGATATCTAAAATGAAAAAAATACAGTGAAGCCGCGATAAGCTATGATTTATATTGTAGTGCAGGATGCTGGTTTCAAGCATTTATCGAACCGTAAAGTCCATACCATGGTGTTAACCCATTCGTACCATTTGTGAACCGTTACACCCCTAATTTATACATATCTGAATTGCAGCTGAATACCGATGTCCGTCTCCTTCCAGGTACAAAAGCCTTTCCCCATAAATGTGGTGCTGCCCCCACCAGTACCAGGCAGGCAGCTTTGCATGGACGGGTGCATCCCCCTGAACGGCTACCGGCTGCCCCCTCAGATCTACCTCAGCCCACTCCCTGGCACACAAAACCACACCAAGGTACCGTCTGCAAATGATAGTGTAGCATCTGTGAGACCACCCTTTAAAAAATGTATTTTAATATATGTATATTTTTGTCCAGTTTCATAACACTCAGAGGTTTGGGCCAAAGGCACCTGGTGCTTTTGAACCTGGCACAATGCTCACCCCTCGCGCCAATCCCCCGCAGCACAGCCGAAACAACTGGCGCCGCCGAAGGAGAGAAACTGCTCCCCCTAACCTTGGAAGATAGAACTGTCATCGGTGATGGGTAGCACTTCCTGCAGTGGCCACCAGCACTCAAGCACACTCCAGACTGAAGCTCAGTGTTGTCAGTCACTGCCTTTTTTTTATGTCCTTTTTCTTTAGAATTTGCCTTTTTTTATTTTTGTCTTGATTCCTTTTGGGTTTCAGTTTTTGCCAAACACTAAATGTTCTCGAGGCAGCCAGGCTGTTTTTGGAATATAATACGAATCATGTGCAATACAAGTTTTTATTTGATCTTTTATAGATTTTTTTTTTTTTTTTTTTTTTATTTATATTTTACCAACCGGTTCTTCACCCTTCATGTCGTTGTTTTTGATTTGTCGTTGACTGTGAGCCAGCCGATTTTTAGGCCTCCATGTCTGAATCCATGGTTTCCATTCTCTACACATTTGCTTTGCTTCATTCCAACTCTCGCACCAGCGTTATGAGCGCCGGGTTCTAAAACCGATCTTGGCCAAACCGTTCCTTTCATCAGATGCTGCTCTGCCAGTGGCTTTATTTCCATTCTGCATGAACTGATTCCAGACGCTCTAAATTCACATCATCTTAAAGGACGAAGCGATCATGTGACTGCAGACCAGTTCGAACCATTAAATTGCCTTGTTCATCTGAAGCCTGGGTAAAATAACAAGGGCGAACAAGCCAAAACCCTTTTGCTTTTGACCCTAACGTTCTCCCATCTCGCTGTGTTGCTGCATCTTTTTTTTTTTTTTTTTTTTTTTTTTTTTTTTTTTTTTTTTTTTTTTTTTTTTTTTTTTTTTTTTTTTAAATAACAAACTGCTCCAGGTTTCTGGTGGCTTCTAATGTCTGGCCAAGGTGTTCTTTATAAGGCAGATGCATCTAACTAGATGTCTTTGCCTTCAAGTCTTTTCAAATTAAATTTGATTTTATAATACAATTTTGCTTAATTCTTTTCTAAACTCTTTATATTGTCTATCTGTTTATATTAATAACACTGGTGTATGATTCCACAATTTAATGCCACTTTTTGCTTCTTTAGAGTGATTTACTCCAGTTTTGCACCAACTGACGTTCCGCGCGGCTGTATCTTCACTCGCATGTTGAGAATCAATCTACTTTGTGCCAAAATCTTCAACCCAAGTGCTCCTTACGTCTGATCCACCCCCGTAGCGTTCGGTTGTCTGAATGGTTTCCTCAAAGCGTTTTAAATCAACTTGGTTTTATCAGTCTTTCTGTTCTGCATGCCATATGTTTCAGGTTCCAATGTCTTCAGTAGTTGCTCTTCTATAGAAGGAGGGGCAAACTTGAAGGTTGTGACTTGTATGTAGAAACTGAACACTGCTCATTTTTTAATGTGTTCTGTTCATGTAAATAAAAGTGCTTTATTTTTATGTAACTGTGCTTACAAGGTTTGATTTTCCCTCAGGGTTCATACAGCCAGCATCAAATTTTGTTAATTTGTAGTTATTTGGTACAAGATGGCTTTTATTTTGTTGTATTTCAGCCTTGACACAGTGGATGGCGCCAACTATCATCTACCCCAAACCAGAAACTACAAAAATCAACTCGTTCCAAATAGTTTATACTGTTGAGCCATCTAAAAGATAGTTTTAACTCCCTTTTGTATGAAACTGAATGGAAATTCAAAGCCAGCTTCTTCCCTTGCTGTGTTTTCACTGTTGCTATGCGGAACATGACTTCCTAACAATCACAGCATCTTTCTGAATGCTAGGATGCAGGACAGTAAACCTTACAGCTCCATCCGCTTATGTGCCGCGCTCCGTTTTAACCTTATTTTTGATTGAACGCCGTCCTAAACCGCAGGACTCATGCATTTAGATTTCAACAAAACCTTCAGTGATTTAAAGACGCTAACGGCCTGAGATCACACTAATGTTCTGCGGTCACATGAATGTACACTGAAATGTATTTTTTTTTTTTTTTTTTTTTGGGTCCCTGTATATTTTTTTATGTAAAGTTTTCTACAAATTATTTTTTTTAATAAATGTTTTAAAAAAAATCCTGTACACCTTTTTTTATTCCCGAGTGCCTTGATGTACAGTCTCCACCATAAAGCTGGACTTTGTAGTTCCAGACTGTAGTCCATCTGTTTGACCACACTACATGCTGTGTAGGTCTTCTGTACTCTTCTAATGGTCAAGACCCCTGTAGAACCACCACAAAAGAAGGTATTTGGTCGGTGCATTAATTATGTCCCAGCCATCGTCTGTCCTAAAAGTTTTTAGATGTCGCTAAATGTCCTCGTCTAATTTGCATTGATGTGTTTAAGGAATAAATGTTTGTGGGACACCACCCAAAATCTGTTTAAACTACAGATTAGTTATGTATAAATAAACTTTTACTGTAGATTGTTTTGAAATAAGCTGTTAAACAAATGAATGATTTTAAAACTGTGTGGTAAGTAAAATTTACTTAACCGTTTAGCTTTTTATGTAGTGTCACACACCATGGACAAAGTAAGTAACACTGTGTGAGAAATACAGTTATATACTGCTCAAAAAAAAATAAAGGGAACACTTAAACAACACAGTGTAACTCCAAGTCAACTCCACTTTTGTGAAACCAACCTGTCCAGTTAAGAAGCAACACTGATGGTGAATCAGTTTCACTTGCTGTTGTGCGAATGGAACAGACAACAGGTAGAAATTAGAGGCACTTAGCAAGACCCCCC
>JAOUQT010044131.1:0-11009 GCA_025769995.1 Xyliphius kryptos
GTTGGTGCAGTCAGTGGGTGGTCCAGGAGTTTACCATCAGTCTTTGGTAGGGCAGATAATAACAAGCTCCCCTTTCTGTCAGTGTGATCAGAATGGATTTCCATTTCTATAGGTAACACACAAACTTTACACTTTTTTATATATAGATGATTAGTTACCCAAATTAATCAACCAGCTTTGCTTGTTTTCTACCCATTTAAACCCAGAGTCACTACCAGAACTGCTTCATCGTACTGGTGACCGGTTCCTTCTGTGCATAAGCTCTAGATTATAAGTATCTGATAAAGTTGTAATTAATAACAGAACAGTGGACCCGGTGCATGGATTTTCATGTACAGCCTGACCGTAACCTGTTGGATGCACAGGTAATATCTTTGTCTTTATTTGAACTCCAGGATTTATTATAATAATCTCTGAAATGGTTCAAGATTTCAATAGATTTGTTTTAAATAAACTACAGCCTACAAAACAGTGTCTCACCCTCAACAGTGTTGGTCTGGATCATGGTGTCGGAGAACAGAGCGTTCTGAGTGTCCGGACCGCCGAACGAGTCTCCTGGTCCATGCAGTGATGATGGATTACAAAGTTCTGGTTCTGAAGAGTCTGTACAAGAAGCATCACGCACACCATACTGAGGAGAGTCGGAGTCCTCATTAATACAGTCCTGCACACACACACACACACACACACAAAATATATACAATATATAATACAATACAACATCAATATTAAATGTACAATTCATATACAATTTAATTATATTCACACACAATATTTAAAGATGAATATTCTGTATTTGACTGCAGGTGAGGTGTTCATGATTGTTCTGGTCTTGGACTGATAAAAAAGTAAAAACCAAATGTAAACATTAACGTCAGATTGTTATCTGTGAAACATGGTGAAGGAAGAGTCATGCATCAGGATCTTTACTGATGAACTCATGATAGTAGCATGAATACTCCAGGTAATAAATATCATTGAATCAGGAGGAACTTCATCATGCAGCAAGATAAAGATCCAGAACACACAGCAACTTAACAAAGGACTTCAGTGTGAGATCAGAACATAGGATGAAACTGTAGTCTGGAGTCAGTGAATCAGAGGACTGATTCAGTTAGCGCATTAAAAAAACATAAAAGTAAACATTAAGCCTTATTTATTACATTTCCCTCCAAAACCTTTCTGTTCTGATATCTGATACAAAACGCTTTAAACTCTCTTAGCTTCATCTATTAATCAACAATCTATTCACACATCCATCCACCCAAACAAATATGTATAAATGTAAAAAATATGACGACGTTCCTATAATAAATCTTTGATGTCATCAGCTGTACAAACTCACATTCAGGACGGATCAGATGTGAGGACAGTAGATCAACTGTGACTGTTCTTAATGTGTAGTTATATATAAATATTTATATATAAATATTATTGATAATATCAATATTAATCAATAGATATGATAGTAATGATAAACACTATTGAATTAAAGTCTTCAGTTGTAATTCACATTAAAAACTCAACAAATCAAATGTAATGTTATTTTTAAAACTAGGCACAGGGTGAGGGTCATGGGTTCAACAACCCCAGAGCATTTACGAGAAAATGTAACGATAAAAAAGGGCAGGGTCAATAAATGGGGGGCAGTCAGTGGGTGGTCCAGGAGTTTACCATCTGTCTTTGGTAGGGCAAATAATAACAAGCTCCCCTTTCTGTCAGTGTGATCAGACTGGATTTTGAACCTTTAGTCAGTCATGCTGCAGTGGATGTTGCTTCTGTCTCAGAGAAAGAAGGTCCAGGTGGGGCGTGTCCTCCCACGTCCTGAAGATGTGCGGACAAGTATTAATCAGACGATCTGCCACTCAATCGGTAAGACAGGTGGTCAGTCACTGGTTCCATTCTGTAGGTCAGACAGACAGTAAACTAGACAGATGGACATGTGGTCAGTCAGACAGTTGGTCTGCGTGATAATCCACTGGTCCAAAAGGTCCGTCAATCTCAACTCTCAGTCAGATCTTTGGTATCATGGAGCCGGTGTGGAGAATCTAATCTGCTCTGTTAACTCATGGGTTCTTTGGTACTTTAGCAGCTTAAGACATTTAAAGGGCAACATGGTGAAATAATGGTTAGCATGTTTACCTCCCAGAGCTGGTAATCCAGGTTTAAATCCCTATCTGGGAGAATTTTGCATGTTCTCCCTATGTACATGTGGGGTTTCTTTGGGTTCTCGGTTTCTTTCCATAGTCCCAAAACATGGATTCAAGGAAAATTAGCTCCTCCAAATTGGCCCTATATAATGTGTGTGTAAGTATGTGCCCAGCTATAGACTGACACCCTGTCCTGAGAGTACTGTATCTGCCCAGGGCTGAAAACATTCTCTGTTGGAGGTGCATGGGGGACACCCCACCTTTAGTCATTCATTCATTATCTTCTGCTTAAGCCAGATTTAAATAAATACTCTGCCTTTATGCGAATAACATCACTTTATACATATAATCTTTTAACTTTTTTAATCATTAATTAATAACTAGCCGCTTGGTCAGACTTGACCCAGACTTGTGATGATGATAAACCTCTGATGTGCTGAGCTCCTGTACCTTTCTCATCATGGACAGAAGACCTTCAAACTGTTTCAGGTCCAGTGTTGGGCCACTGTAGGACTCACAGCTCTGTGCAGCTTTACCGAGCCAGTAAATAGTGATCAGAACCTACACAAAAACACACACACACACACACACACATTAACATCAATGACATGAAAGAAACAGGAGTATTAACATCAGTAATAATGAACTGAATAATAATAAACCTCACATTCTTTAACTTCCGACTGCAATCAGATCCCCTACAACAAAAACAGGATTATAATTAAGAACATCACACACTCACACATACACACAAATATATGCACACACTCATCTCCACAAAATCTCTCACACACTCACATACACAAACTCACTCATTCATTCATTCATTCATTATCTTCCACTTATTTCTCTACTAGGATCGCCGTGGGGTTCCTCATGCCTATTCAGGGGAGAACATTTTGGGCGCTTGGCAGATACACCCAGGAAAGTGTGCCAATCTGTCACAGGGCTCACACTCACTCACACAGACAGACACTTACACACTATTTAGAGCAGCCAATTTATCTAAAATCCATGTTTTTGGAATGTGGGAGGAAACTGGACAACCTGGAAACTCGGGACTCAAACCTGGATCCCAAGCACTGAGAGGCAAACATGCTAACAACCAAGTCACCATTTCCACCCCTCTAGATGCTTCAATATTTTAAATATCTTTAGTTTTATATTAAAGTGATTCATATAAAAACAATGTGCCAGGTTTTACTTATTCAATACTGTACTGAATCAATGCCATGTGTATTACTGTCCCTGCAATGAACAGATTAACACGCCGTACCGGTTCCATTTACTGCCAAATGAGGACGCACTTATCATCTTCATCACAGACCATTATGTGGATCTACAAGGTGATGTTAATTTTTTACAAGGCAATACATATTTAAGTAAATATCTCCATGTTAGTGAATGAGACTGGTGCTACATGGGTTAGCACTTCAGCATCATGACAGGAAGCTCCTTGGTTTGATCCCCGGGTAGAGATGTTCTCATGTCTGTTTGGGTTTCCTCTGGGACCTCCAGTTTCCTTCCAAAAAATACTAAATATATACAAAAAGATCTAACATTCAGCAGAAGTGTCAGTTTGGATTGGACAGTGATTTATTACAACATCCTGAAACATCTATTCATAAAAACCATACGTTCAAAAGCTCAAATAAGTTAAGATGCAGTGAGTAACACACAGTGGATTTAATCCGAGTACCGTACGTTAGATTAGCACGGATAGACGTGTCCTGCAGGTCTCCAGGGTCAAACAGCTGTGATCCCTTGAGTCCTAACCGCTCACATCCTCTCAGGAACATGGTGAGATTATCCTGACACACAAACACACACCTGAATGTAAGCATGGATACAATTGTGAATGTGGGTGTGGAAATGGATGTTGACACAAACACAGTTGTATATGTTGACGTTGGTGTGGACATATCTTTGGCTGTGGGTGTGGATGTGGGTACGAATGTGGACACAGTTGTTGATGTTGACACAGTTGTGGATGTGGACGTAGATGTGGGTTTGGATACAGTTGTGGATGTGCACGTGGGTGTGGCCACAGTTGTGGATGTGATTGTGGGTACAGTTTTGGATGTTGACACAGTTTTGGATGTTGACACAATTTTGTATGTTGACACAGTTGTGGATGTGATCGTAGGTGTGGACACAGTTTTGGTTGTGGACGTGGATGTGGGTTTGGATACAGTTGTGGATGTGGTCGTAGGCGTGGATGTGGACGTGGGTTTGGACACAGTTGTGGATGTTGACACAGTTTTGGATGCGGACACAGTTGTGGACGTGGACACAGTTGTGGACAGGGACGCGGGTGTGGACACAAGACTATCACAGTGATAATTAGATTGTAAATCAAATGCTTTAATTTGTGTAACAGTGTTGATCACATTCTGTTATCGAGAATAAAGACATGAAGGTTCAGGTTTTGGAAGCTGGAGCAGGAGGAGCTCACCAGTCCAGCGATAGGGGTCTGAAGTCTGTTAATCTTCTTTACAAGTCCTGGTTTAATAGAACTCAGTAACCTAGAACACAAGAGTTTAAAAACCTTGTATCTCAGTCCTGTGAGGAACTAATGCACTGATCAATAACTTAAATAATCAATACTCCTCAGAACAAATTGACAAATAATTAAACACCAATATAAATAACAACAACTGAAAATGTGTGATATCATCACAATGGACCAGAGCTCCATCAGAGAACATCATCTGTTAATAATGATCCTCCATACCGCAGTGATACTGACATGGTGGTGGTGCATGAGTGAGCTGGTGCATCAGGGTGTTGTACTGGTATCAGTGTATCAGATACATTTACATTTAATTATTTAGTTATTTAGCAGACGCTTTTATCCAAAGCGACTTACAAGTATCACAGCATGGTTGTGGTCTGAACACAGATTTGAAACAGCACCCTGGAGCAATGAGGGTTAGGGGTCTTGCTCAAGGACCCACATTGGTAACTTCAGTGGACCTAGGATTTGAACCTCCAACCTTCTGATTGATAGTCCAACACCCGAACCACTGAGCTACCCCTCCCAGCAGTGTACTCGCTGTACACTCCCGACGCTTCCACCTTATTGCGCCACCTTGCCGATGTTAAATCAGAGACAGTAGATCAGGTGAACAGCATACAGAACACTTACTCGCACAGCAGAACCCCGGTCTCCAAGTTGCTCCTGAAGTCCTTGTCCTCAAAGTGTTTACCCGTCACGGCCTATAACGGCAATAACGAGAACCCATGTTAACAGATCAGGTTTTACTGATGTAACAGGGTTTAGTTAAACCGATGAAGTGCAGCAGATCAGACTGATGAGGTTTAACTCGGTTGTAGGGCTGCTGCGATTGGTTGGACAACGTCAACGCTGTACGTCAAAAAAAAAGCAATTAGGCTCATGAGGTTGTGCATTATCGTGAATGAACCACGGTAAAGTGGTGTAACTAACTAACACCTTTATCCCGTGGTTTATTCACAATAATACACGCCCTCGTGCCTTATTGACTTAATAATACCAATAACTATTCAACTGACAGCTCCTCTAATAACACATTTAATATTATTTGCTGTATTTTAATGAGTATGAACTTTTCTCTTTTGTACCAATTTACATGTGAACATTGTATTTCACAAAGTCATGAAGAATCACAGACACAAACACTTCCTGTAACAGAAGGAAACAGCTGAGCTCTACTTTAAACACAATGACTTCATATTGTCCTTCACCTGCCACTGACACAGTGTGTTTGTGCGAGTGTGTGTATGTGGAAGCAGGAAGGATTTTTGGTTCCTCATGGAACAAAGCTCTGTGAACCTCATCGTGCTTAATGGCTGGTTCGAGGTGTTTGTGGTGATACATTGGCTTTGATTTACTGGGCATGATATGCATCTTGGTTCATTTTATTTTACTTATATTGCACTTTTTACAATAGTACGTTTTCAAGATCAACAGTGCAGTACTCCCATGTACAGGTTGTGACCAAAACTTGAAAAAACAGTTCAGTGAGAGTGTTCTCATCGGGGTCTCAACACCTCACTCTACATTATGAAAAAACTAAAGATAAAATAATTTGGGGAACATATTTTTTACTTAAAATGCAGGATGAGAATTCTGTTTAAAATACACACACACACACACACACACACACACACACACAATCACACACTCACACACACACACACACAATCACACACTCACACACACACACACACAATCACACACTCACACACACACACACACACACAATAAAACGGTCATTGTTCTTTGGAGCAGCTGATGTGTATCTGCCCACACGTCTCATTTCTTTCCTGTCTCACTCTGTCATAGCTCATATCTGTATCACATGAAGAACTGAACGCTGGTTTTAAATGGATGTGACCGAGTGAGGTCCTGTATGAGGATGAACACGGTACACTGAGCTGGTGAATGAATCAGATTTCTAGCACTTTGGAATAATAATTCAAATGTGAGAACATCGTAGAACATTATAGTAAATCCTGTAATTGGACTGTGGGAGGAAACCCCAGAGAAAACCCACATGGACACAGGGAGAACATGGAAACTTCACCCAGATCAGGATTCAAAGTTGGATCCCCAGCACTGAGAGGAGAACACGTTAACCATTAAGCCACTGTGCCGCCCAAAATAAAAATACAGATTTATAAAATCAATAAACCAATTCCCACAATCAATGGTCAATTTAAAAAAACTCAACTCGATTACATTGTGGCAGACATTTTGTTTTTTTAATTTTGTTTAAGTAAACAAATTTAAACAGTTTAACCTTTGTTGCTAATCCCCATTGATAATACGTCCACAAATAATAAAAAAAAACGAAATTTATGAAGACTGAGGCACCCATTTCCATTTAAATCCAATTAATTTGTTCTAGAAACAAAATAGAAAACACATTTTTAGAT
Organism: Xyliphius kryptos; assembly: GCA_025769995.1. Lineage (NCBI taxonomy): Eukaryota > Metazoa > Chordata > Actinopteri > Siluriformes > Aspredinidae > Xyliphius > Xyliphius kryptos. Next base: position 7,071 of record JAOUQT010044131.1, read on the forward strand.
AAATGTAGTGTTCAATACTATATGTATTGAAAATCACATTTAATACTATGTATTATATATATATACACATATATATACATACATACATACACACACACAGATACATACACACACTATTTTAGTATTCCTTTACAAAAAGAATAATTTTAAACAAAAGATTTTTCTGATCTACCAACTTTTACGTCACTCATCAAAATACATCTGTTTAGAAAAGGGAAAATTAATAGGGAAATTACATTAGTGTGTGCCACGTGACCACGCCGATTAAATCCGAAGCAGCCGGTGAAAGCAGAGACGTAATTTTCACAAAGAAAACCTACAAACACTGAATACGGAAAAATCTGAAGGCAACAACACTACAAATTCCACTGTAGAGTTTTTATAGGGTACTTGTTATTGGGCTTTACTGTGAATAAACACCACCACCCGGGATTTAATCACAATAATGCACACCTTCTAGTGCCTTATTGCTTTAATAACTACGACAAATCTATAGATCTAAAGAAATATATAAAATATATATGTTCCTTTATAAAGGTTTTTGTTTTTTACCTGTTCAGGTAACAGCAGGGGTGAAGTCTCTACCTGAACACACTGATGTTTTTATTACACCTGACTGTTCTTATACAGTGGACTTACAGGCCAGACAGAGCTGTCCTCACAGTGATTTGATGTTAACTCTCTCTTTAGAACCTCAGGACTGAAGTTGGACGTCAGAGAGAGAATTTGCACATGATTTACATGATGTTTACATCATGATCCAGTGAATTCTCTCCCCTCAGACCTGAACAATCACAAAGACCAAACATACCTGATGAATCTCTGTGTGTTCAGAGTAAATGTGATGAACATCCAACCATGGCATTCCACAAGGGTCACCATTAGGGTCTCTTATTTTTTTCTTTTTGCCTTAACCTGGATCAGTTCTTTACAAACATAAAAAAATCCTGCACATCCTGCAGCCACTTTATTAGGTTCACCACCCTGGTTCTACACATCATCGTCTATTTTATTAGCTTCACTTAATATATAGAGAAACATGGGTTCCTAGGAGTCTAAATATTAATAATTGATTATACAGCTGACGATATGCATCGATATCTTTACAACAGTATCGATTAATGTGTTCATACCATTACACACTTAAAATATGAAATCGTCCTTTATGAAAGATTTAAATGTTGCATCTCGTATCGAACTAATATTTAAGTTTACACATTTCCTAGATTAAACATGTTTGACTGTAGAGGTCAGTGTTTGTATTGTTGTCTATATTTAGTAGTGAAAAGACTCGACCTGCACAGTAAGCATTAGACTTATTACAGTTGATGTTATTGTACTTATACTTATATAAAAAATAATAATTTACGGTTCTATTAACAGAGCCTTGATCACAACTGCTATAGCGTTGTGTGAATAGAATACTGATTCTGTACCTTCATGAAAGGCTATTATTTTCTTGTTGATTTATTCAAAAATAGATCTAACGTAAAAAAAAAATATAATATCTTGGATAATATTTAATTGTATTGCATTGAATCGTATCGTAAAAAAAAAGTTTCGAAAATAATCGAATCGTTGGCTTAAAGAATCAATATCGGAACGAATCTTCACGGAGGCTCCAATTTAAATCCCTATGGGTATGTACAGTACATCTCTGTGGGGACCGAACAAAGGGTACTTACAAAGGATGTAAAAAAACAGACAATGTGACATGGCAGACAATATGTCACTAAGGCACCAAGTTACCTTAGTCACGTAAATAATATAAATTATTTAAAAATCAGTAGTAAGTCCCAATATCTTTAAACTAAACACAAGAACATATACAAACACATTAACAGGGGGTACGGGAAGTATTCAGACCCCTTTAAATTGTTCACGCATTGTTTCATTGCAGCCAGTTGGTAGAATCAAAAAAGTTCATTGTATGTAGACATTTTTGCAAATTTATTAAAAAAGAAAAACCTAAATATCACATGTTCATAAGTATTCAGAACCTTTGCTGTGACACTCATTTAACCACTTGCTGTCCATTTCTTCTGATCGTCCTTAAGCTGGTTCTTTTCCTTATTTGGAGTCCAGCTGTGTTTAATTAAACTGATTGGACTTTAGACCCCCAAATCTAGTTGTGAAAAACCTGTTGCATCATTACCAAGAAGACTCACTCAACACTACATTACATTTACGTTTGGTTATTTAGCAGACACTTTTATTCAAAGCGACCTATATGTATCCCACTTAATAAAACACCCCAACCACTGAGCTACCACACCACACAAAGGGTGTGCCACACAAACACGAACACACCCAAACGCTGAGCAAAGGTTTCTGAATACTTATGACCATGTGATATCAATTTTTTCAAGCTTTTTTGATTTTAGCAAATGGCTACATTAAAACAAAGAGTGAAAATTTTAAGAGTCTGAATACTTTCTGTACCAACTGTATATCAGATATACGATGGATCACAAGATGGATCTCCAGGGCTATGAACCATTTCCTTGTGTGGAATCCGACAGCTGCTTCTAAAAAGCTCATCACTGACCCTCATCACCTAGCCTTATGACCAACAGAGGGCTCTGTACCCGACCAACCCTCAGCAGTGACCGGTGGTTCTGTACACGACTGACCTTCATTACCGACTGGCAGGTCTGTACTCGACCAACTCTCATCATCAACCAGCAGTGTCACAGAGGTGAAAACAAGAGCAGTAGTGCTGCAATGAAAACCCCTCACCGCATCACTGCCACTGCAGAACTCAAATAAACATACACCACCCAAATTATACCTGTTGGTCCTGACCAATAGAGAATAAAGAGAACAAAGAACCAACAGGGCACTAACAAAACCAAAGAAAACAGCAAATGTAAAACTACAGTCCAACTATATGGTAATTGGAGGAAATGGACAGTAGAGCAAGAAGGGGGTGTGTCCAAACGTTGGACTAGTACTGAGTATATATAGAACCAGGAGTGAGAGCCTCTCTGTGGAATCCCAAAATAGGTCATGTGACCTGGATTACTGAAACAGAAACGTGATGGAGGAGGAACAGGAGTAGAATTCACAAAGCCATCCGCTCTACAATGTACAGTATACAATAATGCACTATATATCTGCACTGGGGTCTGTCAACACATTTTGACAATTGTGTTTATGTTAATGTTTGGGGAGATTTGGGAATGCATTGGGTACATTTTGGGGGCAAGCTGCATTTGTACTTGTTTTACCATGAATGGGTTTCACAGCTAAAGTAATGGCCTGTGTGCTGGGATGATTAAACAGTCGTTAAACTATTGTTTTAGGTTGACAACAATGACAAATAAAGAACGTTTTGAGACCGGTGTAGACACAAACTAATAATGGTTAATGGTGATGTAAAACCAAGATTTTATGTGGATACTAGACTTACAGGCACGCTAACCTGATGAACACAGGGTTGATACAACCCCCTTTGTGCAATAAAAGTCAAGGGTCTTGCACAAGGACCCACATAGGTAACTTCAGTGGACCTTTGATTTAAACCCACAATCTTCAGATTGATATCCCAACACTAACCACTGAGCTACACACTCAGACACACACTAGATAGGGATCATTTTAAGCAGCCAAATTACCTTGACTCCATGTTTTTCTACAAAAGAAACCGGAGAACCTGAAAGAAACCGATTATGGATACAGGGAGAACATGGAAACTCCACCCAGATTGGGATTCAAACCTGGAACCGCAGCATTGAAAGGAGGAATGTGCTAACCACTAAGCCACTGTGTCAACCATATATGAACATTTATTCATTCATTCGCTTATTCCTTTATAAGGGGCCCCGGTGGGGTTCCCCATGCCCATCCAGGGTAGAACATCTCGGGCGCTGGGCAGATACACCCAGGACAGGGCGCCAATCCATTGCTGGGCACACACTCACTCACACAGCCACACAC
>JAOUQT010044142.1:0-11009 GCA_025769995.1 Xyliphius kryptos
GTGGTTAGCACATTCGCCTCTCAGTGCTGGGGATTCCCGGTTCGAATCCCAATCTGGGTGGAGTTTCCATGTCCTCCATGTGTCTGCATAGGTTTCCTCCGGGTTCTCCGGTTTCCTCCTACATTCCAAAAACATGGATTCCAGGTAAATTGAATACTCTAAATTGCCCTATATGGTGTGTGTATGCGTGTGTGTGTCAGTGAGTGTGTACCAAGCGATGGATTGACGCCCTGTCTTGGGTGTATCTGAACACCGATGAACACCTCAGTATTGGTATCCGACTTGTCCATTTCAGTTTGGTGAACACTTCACGAAATGGACTCCACACTACAGTTTTGTTTCACTTTTCAGAGGTTTGGCATTGAATAATATTTGCCATCTACCTGAGTAAATACAGATGCTTAGTAAAAACTGGGCACCAGACAGGGCTGATGTCACTCTCACTAAAGCAAAGTCTCCTTTCATTGAGCAGCGGGTCCTTGGCTTGTAAGAAAAGTGATTATAGCTCATTATATGATGAAGCGGGACTTTACTATGCCATCATGCTCGGTTAGCCATTCGGATGAAGAGTGGAGGTAAAATGACGGAATATTTTGTGACTTTGTGTGGCATCGTTTTAGCCAAAGTTTATACTCATATTAAGTCTGGTAACATCATTTTATGGCTGTCACATGGAAAATGCAGAACACTTTATTCTATTGATACTACTGAGGTCATGTGTCATTTTGTAAAATAGCATTAAAGAACCCAAACACATAAATGGAACAATTGTCTCAAAAACTATGTATAAAAGGTTCTAGGCCTTTAAACTGGTTCCTAATGTCTTTAAACAGCTTAAAATCCTTTATGTATTCTTTAGATATCCCTCTTAGCTTTAAGAACCCTAAAAAAATACCAAGGTGTAGTAGCTGTAGCTTTTTTATGCTTTTATAAGGGTGAAAGTGAAGCAAATCCATTGGAATAGCTGACCAATCATAGCGGGGCAGATTTACAGGACTCACAGGAAATGCCTTAACACCTTAGACAATTTTAAATGATCTATTTGAATAGTGTAAACAAACCTAGAGCACCTAGATAAATCCTAAACGGAAAGAACATGCAAAGTCCACACAGAAATGAACCTGCCAGACCTATTTGAAGCTAAACCAAAGCCTGACACTTATTATATGGGGCAGCATGGTGGCGTAGGGCTTAGCAGGTTCGCCTCTCAGCGCCGGTAATCCAGATTCAAATCCCAATCTGGGTGAAGTTTCCATGTTCTTGCCGTATCCTCATGGGTTTCCTCCAGGTTCTCCAGTTTCTTCCCACAGTCCATAAACATGGATTCAAGGTGAATTGGGTGTTCTAAATTGCCACTATATAGTATGTGTGTGTGTGAGTGAGTGAGTGAGTGAGTGAGTGAGTGAGTGAGTGAGTGAGTGAGTGAGTGAGTGAGTGAGTTCCCACCGATGGTCCTGCAAACGTGACGTGTATACCTTGTGGTGTGTGTATGCTATTCTATGCAACATACAATAATAGTTTTCTTTTTTCATAGGCCAACTGGATGGCGAACTTCCATTTCCCTTCATTCCAGTTATACCTAATCATCCCATTTCCCTCCCTGTGGATGGTGAGCCCTCAGGTCAAGAGTCTAACCCTGATTCCTCATCTTCTGTTGCCACCACTACACCAAAGCTCAGTTTCATAAACGGCAAACACGAGGTGACGATCGATCAAGGCTACAATTCTGAAAAAGTGGAGGCGAGAGGAGATGTGTTTGAGACTGTGTCTTCTGCAGTCCATGAGCCCATACAGATAGATGAGAACCTAGATACATCAACTTTTGATTATTTACTGGTAGACCTTGGAACAACACAAGACGAGTCGACTGCATCCCAAGTTATAACCACGTCAAATGATTTTAGTACATTTGAACCAAAATATGATTATGACCAAGGACTAATGGTAGAATCCACTCCCCCTTCGGAACTTGTGCAAGTTCTTGAGAACGAGACACTTGTTGAAGTGGGAACCTTAACACCGGTCATCTCATCGGAAACCACAACTGAAAGAAGCTCATCTTCAAAACCACAGAAGCCATCTGAGGAATCGGTTGCTTCCTCAATCCCAGTGACTGATATTTCAGTCACTAAGGCTGCTAACCAAGAAAACTTAACTGAGGATTCAAGTGATACGTTTACCTTCACACCTTCAAGACCAGTAGACACTGAGACAAGAAGTTTTTTTGAAGGTTCTGGGCTTGATGAAGCTACATCTCAGGCAACACAAACAGAGAAGACTGACAAACCACACCATGCAAAGGTATTATCAAGCACTCTAACTATTCCAGAAAGTGTGAGCACCACAACTAAACCACCATTTTTTGTGGAGGAAGGATCAGGTAGCCAACTGCCTCACTTCATTTTTACAACACCTATAATAACACATAGCATTGTCACCGCAAATCCACCAGAAATAGAAGTTCAAAACACTGATTCTTCTCAAGCAAGTTCCACCCAAGGAGAAGCATTGTATACCATGAGCACAGTGTCCACAGTGGAGCGAACGAGTCAAGATGTTCCAATAAGTTCAAGCTCAGAAACTTCTATCTTTGCATTTCCAGATACTGATGGTTCAGGAGATCAGTCCCAGGAACTCTCAACAATCATTCCGCTTCATACGGTAACTCAAGGAAATCAGACTATCACTGCAATTTCTCATACAGTCCAAACTGATGAAGAAAAGGGTATTAAAGATGCTGTTGTTACCACAGAACAACCTTTAGTATCAACAGATTTACCACTGCGTGTCTCTCTTCAATCATCTACATTGTCTCCTGCTTTTGAAAGTTCTTTTATTACTAAAGAGTTGCCGATAAGCAATATTTCCGAAGCTGTAGGTGAATCAACAATGGCAACAGTAGTATCAGAAGAAGGTTCAGCAGACCAGACCAATGAGTTTTTCCCAACAATGGCCTCTCCTGAGGTCATCGCAACAGGAACAGCCAATGAAAACTTGATGTTACACAGTGTAGCTGAGAATGCTACATTCCAGATGGAAGCAACTTCAAAACCATCAACATCATCTGAACTGACCCCTGTTTCTGATATCTTCTCTCCCATGGAGAGCTCCGGAGAGCAAGTGACAGATTTAAATACTAATGACTCTATTAACCAAGTTACACCATCAAACATAAATTATGAGTCACGTTCCTTCTTTCCTGAAGTGGAAGGTTCGGGTGGTCCAATTCTTGATGGCTTTAGTGCAATTACTACAACTATTCTTTCAATTGGTACAGAAGATAAAAGCTTTTCTGCCTTCACAACAGCAGTGCTGGATCCCTCAAAGCTCAGTCACTCGGAAGGAACATCTTCCGAAGGGTTATCCACTGGCACAGTAAGAACAACCAACCTAACATCACAAGGGTATACCAGTCAACATGAAACTACTACACAACCAAGTCAAATAAGCCCAAGCATTTCTTCTACATTAGATTCAGACATGGAGGAGGGGTTTTCTGGCGAGAAGACTTTTGATGTTTTTTCTACGACTGCTTTTACTGAGAAGCACGGTACAGTTACAGATAAACAGGAGGCGTCGACAACACAAAGTATTTTTACTAGTACTGTCAAGTACATTACATCTGACCATAATACATCATCTGTACAATCAAGATCAAGCCATACCCCAACAGCCTCTCCCAGATCTGTCTCAACAGAGATGAAGACATTTCAACCCATTCACACCTCAACTACATCGGTCTCCATATCAACCCCCACAGCTGTTACAGAGTCTGCCAGTGCCCACTCCACTACCCACTCCAAAGCAGAGTTAAGTGCACTCCCTCAAACCACAGCTAAGCCAGATATACATTCTCCACAAGCAGAAGGCTCTGGAGAAGAAAGTGAAGGTGAGACTTCTGGTGATGTCTCCAGCATTGTTCTTGAATCAGTCCCTTCCATGTCTCCGTTCTCGGAAGTTGTGACAACAAAATTAGAAACAACTTTGGAAATGGAGGCAACAGCTTCGTCAGTTCATATAACTTCAACTAAGACGGCATCGGTGCTTCATAGCTCAACCATTGCTTACACAACTGATGCTGATGGGTCAGGGGACCAGAGTATGGAGAGCTCGGATGATGAGCAAGAAACGGCCTTCAGTGCAGGAACTATCACGAAAGTATCTGAAACAACAGAAGCAAGTGAAGAATATTCTGTGAGAACCGATGAGGCTGAAATTGGTTACACGTCAAGCACTTTGGATTCCTCAGGTGTTGAAACTTCCACCATTTACACAATTGTTCAGTCCCAATCGCCTTCAGTGAGTCCCCAAACGGATATGATGTCACCTTTAGTGGATTCTGGTAGTGGTGATGCAGAAGACAATACAGCTGAAACTGAAAGTAATGATGATGATGGTTCTGGAGATGAAACATCCACTTCTGTCCCCAAAGCTACTCCTACTTCTGTGAGTCCAGCAGTGGTAGTCACAGAAACCGTGGGGACAGAGCTGCCAATCCATAGTACTGAAAAGTCTGCGACCTTTAGTACAGAGGATCCCATGGCTAAAACTTTACTGACACAAACAATGGAAGGAATTACAGAATATACTGTAAAAACAGACGAGGTGGAACTCGGCACATCAAACTGCCTTGGTTTTGAGACGCCAACTCCATATACACCTGCAAGTCCTTTTACTGAGTTTGGAAGTGGTGACCCTGGATATACAAGCTCTGAAAATCAAGACGATGGCTCTGGTAGTACATTGGTGGAGTCCAATCCTCCTTCACAAGCTTTATCAACCAGCAAACCTACAGCAGCTGTACCTACATCAACTGCATCAGTGCTAACAAGTCCAATTTATCCAACACCAAAACACTCAAGCACCATGTCTGTTGACTCATCAAGACTTCTCGAAAACGATGGAGGTTCGGGTGACCAAGTTCTAGACCTCGTTAATGCTACATTTGCTGCTCATTTAAGTTCAACTGAAGAAACAACTGTAACATCAATGACTGAAAAAGCAGAACATTTTTCAAAGATATCAGCTCCTACTCCGGATTCCCTGACTGTCCATTTGCCAGAAGGAGGCAGTAACGATACTACACATGTTGATGACGTCAGCTCCCATTCAGTGACATCACAGACACATGGGACCTCCACCATTCCTTCTGCTATCCACCAGGATCATTCAGATAAGCAAGTTACAACTCACATTCCTTCAAGCAGCGAGCTACGGTCTGGTTCAAGTGTTGGAACCGAATCTTTCACCAGCCATGTTATCGTATTCACAGAAGACGTACAAGACGAGGACCAACTTTTCTCTACAGTAACAGACAGCTCGAGAGACCAGAGTACCCTATCGGATCTTATCATCAAAGATGATACCATCATAGATGTAGATACTGTTTCGGGTTCGAAGTCTTCATCGCCTTTTGCCCCCACGATCATGACGGAAGAAGCAGCTGGTGTAACAGCTGTCTCCATGACTCCCCAGTCCAACATAATAACAGATGAACCAGAGGGATCTGGGATGGAAAGTTTGTCATCAGCAACAGAATTACATGGGCTTTCACAATCAAACACAGCAGGGCCAGATAAAACAAATACGGTCCCTGAAACAGACCTGTCATCAAGCAGCTCGATAAAGTTTGAGGACAAAACAACATTATCTACAAATATCCCCAATGAAAGATTTAGTGTCACTCCAGCTCCTTTAAAAGCAACCTCCTTCCAGGAAAACCCACATTCTACCTCTAGTCCAACTGTAACCACAACATCCAGTAAGACGATCACCCATTTAGCCTCTACTACACAGGAATCACCCAAGGCTTCCCATTCTACCATTATATCTCCATCCACAGCAACTGATGAGTTCTCGGGAGATGGTTCTGCTCAAGAAGGGTCTGGGATGCAAATCTTGACATCTACTGTCATTCCATCTACAGCCATTGGTATAAACATGATTGCAGGTGGTGAAACCAAAACCAATGACCCCTTTACTGGCACAGCTGCGGTTCTTACGACTGCAAACGCTATAATTCCAGAGTTAAAAACAGAGGGTACTTCTTCTACCGTGGAGAACTCTACTCTATTAGACGCCACTTCAGAGTTATCCGCATCATCGTTCTTTACAAGTGCAGTGCAGGTCATCCAGTCATCCATTGCACCCATTATAAATCTTTTTAATGACAAGTCTACCGAAGAAACTTTAGAAAGTATACAACCCACAAAGAAGCCGTCAACAGAAGAGCCAACCAAATATTCATCACAGGCAACTCCCACATTTCCAACCACACAGACAAGTAGAAACGACTCAGACACTGATGAGGTGTTAGACTACGATGGTAAATCTGATGACCTTGTGGAGTCCAAACCAGACTGGAGTGTCATTGGCACCACTGCTGAAACTGAGACCACCACAGAGAGCAGAATGGAGGACATTGAGACCGATAGAGTCTCCACGATACAATCCACTGTCGAAAATGACACTCATTCTATTCCAGATGAAGGATCAGATAACGAGGGGAGTGCTAGTCATCAGTCTGCTGAAATTGCAGAATTAACCACAGTCTCCAAAGTAATGCAAATGTCAAGTAGACCTCAACCCTATACGGGGGTCCCAACTGAATACTCACTCCATACTGAGACCATATCAATGCTTGAATCTGAACCCCGCTTTAATAGCACGTCACTTGAGCCTACCTCCGATAGCAGCATTAACACTCAACTGCCAAGCATTTTAGAAGGAGTTCCTGTACAGGAGCAATCCAACGTGTCATCTACAGAGAACTTCACCATGGCAACAGTCACTGCATCACTTCATTTGTCTGCTGGAACTAGAGGATTTGTTGCTACAGAAAAGCAAACATCTCAATCAACGGCGTATGTGTCAGAGAAAACCACGTTCTCTGGATACAAGAAAACCACAATATCTAGTAACTCGGAAAGTGATGGAGAACATGTGACCTCAGCCTCTGTATCATCTGGTGAGACCGAATTAACATCATTTACTACATCTCCACTACTCCTGGAACATGACTCAGGCATGGAATCTGCTGCGAATGCCACTGAGGAAGCTGTAACTCCTACCACAGAGGAGAATTTAGAAGAGATTACAGACTCTGCAAAATCCTCGTCATCTTCTGATGATTTAACTGCATCTTCGACTGTTGATGAACTATTGGTTGAGGTGTCACCTCATTATACCGAGACACATGATATAACACAGATACCTGGACTATACACAAATCCAGGATACACAGTTGTTGAGGAGGCCTATGATATTTCAGGTATGAGGCCCAAATACCGTTTATCTAAATAGACTTTACTCGTGGGCGATATTACCTAATACTATTTCTGTTTTAAACCAAAGATGTTAAGTTGTGTTCTGATGCTGGATGCCTTAATGGGGGCTCGTGCTTAAAGATGGGAAGTACACAGACGTGCAGCTGTTTACCTGGATTCACTGGAGAGCATTGTGAAATAGGTATGTACTTTTGCTTTCACATAAAAAGTGACTTATTAAAAATTCTAGAGTTGAATTTGTTTCATTGCTGTCGTCTTTGTTTAGAAGTTGACGAGTGCCACCCCAACCCATGTCGTAATGGAGGCACCTGCCTTGATGGGATCAACTCATTTACCTGTGTTTGTCTACCAAGTTACAAAGGAGCACTCTGTGAGCAAGGTAATGTTCGTTTCATATTTGTAATTCATTCATTCATTTTTTTATTTATTGTCTTCTGCTTGATCCTCTATGAGCGTTACGGTGGGGTTTCTCATGCCCATCCAAGGGAGAACATCTCGGGCGCTGGGCAGATACACCCTGGACAGGGCGTCAATCCATCAATGGGCAAACACTTACTCACACACAGACTATATGGGGCAATTTAAAGCAGTCAATTTACCTTGAAACCCACACGGACACGTGGAGGACATGGAAACTGCACAGAGATTGGGATTTGAACCGCACATTTATTTTACCATCCATCCATCCGTTATCTTCTGCTTATTCCTCAACTAGGATTGCGGTGGGGTTCCCCATGCCCATCCAGGGTGGAACATCTCGGGTGCCAATCCATTGCTGGGCACACACTCACTCCCACACACACACTATATGGGGCAATTTAGAGCATTCAATTTACGTTGAAATCCCTGTTTTTGGACTGTGGGAGGAAACCAGAGAACCCGGAGAAAACCCGCGCGGACACAGGGAGGACATGGAAACCCCACTCAGATTGGGATTTGAACCACACAAATCCCACAAATTTATTATACCATCCATCCATCCATCCAGCCATCCATCCATCCATCCATCCATCCATTATCGTCCGCTTATTCCTCTACTAGGATCGCGGTGGGGTTCCCCATGCCCATCCAGGGCATTCTGTAGTGATACTGACACGGTGGATTGGGAGGCATCCTGTTTGCAGCATCACTAATGACTTCATTAGGGGCGATAGATGACCTCCTGTCGCTGATGTTACATTTACAAGGTGGAGAAATTCGGTGGAGATGTCTAATAGAGTGTACAGTGAGTAATGCAGGATTTAAAAACTTGCTGCTGGCTCTGAACCATCAATATCATCAACATCAGTGTCACTGCAGTATGGAGAATCATCCAGCACCCTTATGTTATCTGCTCTGTGAGGGTCCTGATCGTCAGAGAACAGAGAGAACTCACAAAGTATGTAGATGGACTACAGAATGTAATTTTAGAACTACAACAGCCACTTATATGGTCAGTTGATTTAACAGGCAGAGGCCGGTGGGTGTTTAATGGGTCTAAACCCCGTTCCGAAAAAGTTGACACAGTCATGGACCGAGTATAAAGAACAATACTGTTTATTACACGTTTATTACATGTTTATTACACGTTTATTACACTTTTCTTACATGAAAAGAAATTAAAAAATAAATGCTATTTGAAATTCCTTTTGTTGTAAACTTCTATTTCACGTTTTCCTTCTCAGCTTCAAGTGAAATCTCTAAAACCCCTCTCTTACTGTGATTATATTTTTTAAACAGCCATCGCTCATAAAATCCAGAAAGCCTTCTTTTTATTTATCCCACTTTTGGCCCAAAACCGAACGGCCTGAATGATGCCACAAGTTAAATATAGTAATTTTCTTGTGTCGACCTTAAATTAGAAAATCTTCAGCACTTTGGGGCAGTTGTGACTCAGTTGTTAAGGAAGGGCACAATCAGTTTAAGGTTCGGAATGGATAAACTGTTACTGACGGATCCGTAAAACAATCATTTCCACAACTCTGAGTTGCTTGTGCTTTGATTGTTGCCATCGAATATGAAAACTCCCAGCATCATAACACTGTCTTTCCATTCGGCCTGAATTTACAGTCCCTCGCGTTGTACCCTTTACTGTGTATCCTGCTTGTAGGGTTGCTTTTGAAAACAGTAGGAAATTTTAAAAAGGGATTAAAACCTTCCTTTTAGCAAATAACTAAATCATTTAAGTGATTTAAAATGTGTATATGTGTGTGTATGTAGGCATATGTATGTGTACTATCTGTATGTATGTACGAGCAGTACAGGCCAAACACCCAAAACATTTTTTTTCACAACTAACTAATCAGTGCAAAGGGTGGCTATTTTGAAGAAAATAGAATCTAAAATATCCATCCATTATCTTATTCCTCTACGAGGGTCGTGGTGGGGTTCCCCATGCACATCCAGGGGAGAACATATCGAGCGCCGGGCAGATACACCCAGGACAGGGCGCCAATCCATTGCTGGGCACACACTCACTCACACATACACACACAAACACACACTATACAAGGCGATTTATTAAATTGAATAATTTATAATTCAATTTACCTTGAATCCATGTTTTTGGATGTGGGAGGAAACCGGAGAACCCGGAGAAAACCCACACGGACATGGGGAGGACATGGAAACTCCACCCAGATCGGGATTCAAACAGGGAGTCCCCAGCGCTGAGAGGCGAACGTGCTAATCACTAAGCCACCGTGCGAATATGAAATATTTTAAGTTATTCATCAAGTACATAAGTCATGTACATGTTCATTCATAGTTTTGATGACTTCAGTGAGAATCTACAATGTACATAGTCGTGAAAATACAGAAAACACATTGAATGAGAAGGTGTATCCAAACTTTTGGCCTGTCTATTTTATTTTATCTAGTTCGGTGGCGCTTTGAGATTTCTTTCAAATATAAAGCGCGTTACAAATAAAATTTATTATTTTTATTATTATTATTTACATTGAATGTAAATAAGGCTGTGTTCTCTTTGTGCTGTCTCACATGTCACAGACGTGAGTGTATGACCCGTATAACGTTTGGCCGTGTTTAGTCCATTTCCAAAGGCATTATATGCTTACACGAACAGAAAATTGCTGTTATTACACACCCTGAATACTGTAACCAGGCAGTTTATTCATCTTGGGTGGTGGAATAACTCCACACATACTCATAATCCATAAATATTAATGCCAAGGTTACATGAATCGGTAGTGCTATGCACGAAAGTCGCTGTACAACACAAATGTGTTTTTATTTTGCAGCGAAAAAAAAACATTTTAGTGTCCCGCGACACAGTGTTCTTTGTGCCATCACTGTAACTCCTATCATAATGATCTGGAGCCTCATTCCGTTTCTTTCCCCAGAGGTTTTCTGATGACCTGTTAATGATTAGTTCTCCTGCCAGGGAAAAAGATTCAACCCATGCCATTTCAAACAAGCCCACTACAGCTGAAGGTTGCTTTAGAAACGGCGGCGGTGATTTATCACGATGACCCCATTTGTAAATCCAAAAAATAAACAATACGTTTGCAGCAAATTTTCATGACTCAATCCATACAGAACAGCTAGCTAATTAGAAACACGGAGCGGCTGGATGAAAAGAACATGCAAAGTAGTTTTATTCATTCATTTATTCATTCATTATCTTTCGCTAATTCCTTTATGTGGGTCAGGGAGAACATCTCGGGCGCTGGGCAGATACACCCAGGACAGGGCGCCAATCCATCGCTGGGTACACACTCACTC
>JAOUQT010044157.1:0-11007 GCA_025769995.1 Xyliphius kryptos
GGGGGTGGCTCAGTGGCGAATTGCCGCAGATCCGTTGTGATTTGTGGGATGTGTGCAGGAGATGCTGTGTTTTTTGGGTGGCATAGATGGTAATGAGGGTTGTGTTGTGCACGTTGCAAAGGCGGTTTTCGTTGTCTGTGTTGGGGGTGAGTGTGTGTGTGTGTGTGTGTGAGAGGGTTGTGTGCTGACAAGGGGCGTTACCAGGCGTCACTGTGTCCAATAGCAGCCCATCGTGGGTCAGCAGGAAGTAACGGTGCTGTTCCGCGCTGTTTCATTATTTAAAAAACGTTGTTAATTAGTTGATGAATAAACAGATGAGGAGATTTCATATTTTTAAAGTCTTGTTAGTCAATAATGATATAAGTTCAGACTCTTAGTGGCGTTTTTGAAGCAGCGTTAAATAATACAACAAACAGCGAGCTTTATTAATCAGAGTAAAACTGAGCCCAAGTTCCACTTTAATCACGTTATTTACACGTATGTAATCTAACGTCGATTTTCAGACACCAACCAGTTGAAGCAAAATGCAGCAAAGAGTCGATGAACAGAGTTTAAAAAGAAAAGTGGTTACCTCCGCTGCTTCCATTTCACTGATCAGACGCTCAGTCCCCCAAAACTAAGGTCCTGCACAAATCTGTGCTTGCGTTAATGTGTGTGCGTGTGTGTGCGTGGCGAGCGATAGGGGGAGCGAGCGAGCGAGCGTGCGTGCGTGTGTGTGTGTGTGTGGGTGGGGGTATGTACTGCAGACCCACACCTCTCTGTAAACACCCGTTCTACACCCGGATGACGGACCTTTTTTATAGACACGTTTCATTGAAGTCATTGACTGATTTGCTTATTTGGCAAGATATCATTCTTCAATTCCGTCTTCATTAAAGTGTTCGGTGCTGCGAGATCGGACACATTTAGTCAGATGTCCTCTTTGGTGTTGTCATGCAACTCGTAGCATGTGCTGCCTTACAGCATAAGCTTCATGTTGCTGTTTTACTCTACAGTGTCTTTGCGCTTCAGCCTTACATCCCCTTCACTCTACCTGTGCACCAGCCGCTATAGAGATGATGCGCCAAGAGCCCTGCATTATCCCCTCCAGTCTACCCACATGCCAGCCGCTATAGAGATGACACAGCAAGTGCCCTGCATTATCTCCTCCACTTAGCCCTCATGCCAATCGCTATATAGATGACGTGCCAAGCGTCCCGCATCATCCCCTTCAATCTACCTGTGCACCAATCGCTATAGAGATGACGTGCCAAGCGTCCCGCATCATCCCCTTCAATCTACCTGTGCACCAATCGCTATAGAGATGACGCCAAGTCCCGCATCATCCCCTTCAATCTACTTGTGCACCAATCACTATAGAGATGACTCGCCAAGCGTCCTGCATCATTCCCTTCAGTCTACCCACACGCCAATCGCTATAGAGATGACACAGCAAGTGCCCTGAATCATCCCCTCTACTTAACTTGCTATCACTATAGAGATGACACATGCCAAAAAGCTTTACATTAAAGATTCTACCATTCATTTAAAGATTATTTATAAAAAAAAAATGTGTTTTGAGCAAGATTTCTAACATGATGTGTTAGTTCTGTGTTTTTAGAATAATAAGATAAGATAGGCCAGGGCACAACATTCAAATATTGAATAAAGGACGATTCTGTATTTTGAGTGTGTAACGTCACTTTTTTTTCTCCTTGTGAAGTATAAAGGAAGTCTGAAGATAATGAGGTTGCGCCACCCACAACTTTTGAGGAGATGTTATGTGTACATCCGTGTGCATGGGAGTGATCTGTGCCTTTATTACTTGAACAACTTCTAGTTCGGGGTGTAATGGAGGTTATACCTCTGGGAAAGAAACTGTTCCTCAGTCTGTTTGTGTGAGTCTCTATTGTCTTGTATTTTTTTCCTAATGGAAGGAGGATAAACACTCTGTGGCCTGGGTGACATGAGTCTTTAGTAATGTTGTTGTCCTTTGCAAGCAGCTAGTATACACTGTGTCCTGTTTTGGGAGATTGGTACCAAAAATCCTCTGATCGTTATTAACGATTTGGTTAAAATCCATCGTGTTCTCAGCCGAACAGCTGATAAACCACACTGACACACAATATCAAAGGGTGCGTCTATTGTGCGTCTATAAAAGTTCACAAGGAGCTGAATACATTTAAAAGACGTTTTTATCCAAAGCGACTTCAGATGAGAGAACACACGTTAGTAGTTTGGGAAAAAAAACAGCTACACTGTAATGTACATGTTCTGATCTGGCTGCCCTTTTTGTTTCTCTCTTTTTTTTTAAAAAAAAAATACATTTTTCATAGCATTAACAGTGTAAAATGTATATAAATTGTTTATAATGTGGTTTCTCTGATTTCTTAATTTAGTTTGATGGCTTTGACTCCTGTTCCTTGAGATATTTTTATATCACTTTTTAAATTTTTTTTTTTTTTATAGATGTTTAGGTTCTTGTATTTTCATTCTGAGGTCATTACAGGCTTGGGTTATTACATTTACACATTAATGAGACTTCACACAAGTTAAACTAAAGTCTGATAGATCTAATTTAGACATATGGGTTTACGCGTGCAGCTTCTCTCACTGCAGCTTGAAACAATTCATGCAGTGCAAATGGGAAAGGAGCTTCAGGCAGAAAAAATAGATATCAGAGAAGCATATTTAAACAAATTTCAACATAAAAAAATAATAAAGAAAAAAGCCCACAAGAGTGATCTAGAGGGGAAAAAAAGTAAAATGCACACAAACCCACTGTTGTTTTACAACTGACTGCCATGTTTGTCTGGTTCTCATTACGGTTTTGGGCGGGTTTGGGGCTGAGCCTTTTTTAGTTTCCCAAATTCAGCCCAAAGATTTAATGAAGAGGCTGGACTCTGGAAAAAGCAGCAGTGGGAGCCTACATTCCACTCTTCCCTTAGGTCCTGCCAAACAGGGGCAAGAGCATAAGCAGGGGGAGGGGCATGTCAGTTTAGTCTAAAACCAAAAAGTAAAGTAATGACCAGAGGAGAGGAGAAAACTACACCTCACAGAGCTTCACTGTATTAGAGGCGGTAAGGATTACCAGATCCTCTATTCAACAACAAATAATAACATTAATCTGTGCTGAAATAGTGTTTCCATTATTTTTTTGTATACAACAATTCTGCATGATTACAACAAATACTATTTTGAAAAAGATTACATCATGAGGTTTACAGATGTGCAGGAGTTAGTATTAAAGTCATTGTTTTTTTTTATTTGCACTAAACCTACATGTTAACTTTATTTTAAGATTGTTCCGGTTGAAACTGCGGTGAAGCATAATATCTTGGTTCCGAGCGAGAGCGAGGGAACTGGAAGGAGTGTCACAGGGACGGGAAGTACCAAGTTTGTGCCAGGTACCTAAACAACAACGAACAATGGATAGTGCGACGTCGTTACTGATGCATTGATCAGAGTGAAATTCTGCGTCTATAGAACTGCATGATTTTAAAAATCCTCTTCATGGTGGTGAACTCAATTTTCTCCATGACATGTTAACTGTGGAATTTTTGGGTGGATGTTTGTGCTTCCCGTGGCAAACTGCTGTGACTCATTTGCACTCCAGTTATTTAGCAAGTGAGGCACTGAATGGGTTCTCTGTAGTACATGTACCAGTAAACTGCAGCTTTGCAAACTGAATTTAGGAAGCAGAATCATACAGCCTGGGATTATATCACCGATCAGACTGGTTTTAGTTTAAAAGTAACTTGAACTGTAGGACCTGGAGGAGCTTAGGGTTATGATAAAAAGCCAGCAATGTTTGTTCTGTTATATGAATCCCATGTTCATGGATGGAGCTCAACTTTAGACTCCACAAGAGAAATCAAAATGTTGAAAAAAATCAAAATGTTTTCATCATCCACATTTAGACAATCATCAAATGAAAGTTTGTCACATGCATAGATATACACATGGTACATCTAGCAGTATTTTGACGACTGCCACCACAAGTATTTGAAATAATTATAAGAAATATATTACAAATACAGTAAAAAGTGCAAATTAAGTGTAATTAGTGCTTCCACCTCACAATGAGACGAGTCGAGCATACAATTCTTATTTGGGGAGAACACTTTGAACTTGTCCTCTCACTTTCCAAACACATGTTGATTGGTAAATTAAAGATACAAAAAGGTGTCCTGTTTGTATCACGTAATACCTGTTCTGTTGGAAAATGAATGCTGTCCAGGCGTTTAAACCCCCAAATAAACTTTACCAGTTAAAAGTTACATTTTTAAATCCACTTTAATCCATTCCCTAATTTTTAAAAATAGATTTTCATGGCAATGATGTCATTTACCATTTATTATGTATGAACTCAGTGCTAACATAAACTTCTTCCAGGAATCACATGTAGAAAAAAACCTGCTAATTTCAAATCTCCTGAAAATAAACACTTCAGCAAATTAGCAAATGTTTCTCAAATTAGCAAAA
Organism: Xyliphius kryptos; assembly: GCA_025769995.1. Classification (NCBI taxonomy): domain Eukaryota; kingdom Metazoa; phylum Chordata; class Actinopteri; order Siluriformes; family Aspredinidae; genus Xyliphius; species Xyliphius kryptos. The sequence continues at coordinate 4,465 of JAOUQT010044157.1, forward strand.
TAAAAAAACACCTTAATTTGGACTAATGGAATGAAAACTCATGAACTCATGAAAACTATATTTTACTCAGATTCAAGTCCAGCTTCTTTCTGCATGTTGTGTTTTGACAATGTTTTGTATCTAACCATTAAATACGGAACTAAAGTTTATTATTAGATCACAGTGGAACACCAATTTATACATGCTTAAATGCTGAGTTGCAAAATAGAAGAATGAGGAATCAGAGTTAAAACGGAACTGAAACTGGAGAATGGCATTTGAAAATGTACCTTTAATAAATAACCATCCATCCATCCATCCATCCATCCATCCATTTATTATCTTATTCCTTTATGAGGGTCGTGGGGGGTTCCCTATGCCTATCCAGGTAAGAACGTCTCGAGCGCTGGGCAGATACACCTAGGACAAGGTGCCAATCTATCCCTGGGCACACAGACTCACTCACTCACTCACTCACTCACTCACTCACTCACTCACTCACATATCCACACACTATACGGGGCAATTTAGAGCATTCAATTTACCTGAAATCCATGTTTTTGGACTGTGGGAGGAAACCGGAAAACTCTGAGAAAACACACGTAGAAACGGGAAGAACATGAAAGCACCACCCAAATTGGGATTCAAACCCCCAGCACTGAGAGGCGAACATGCTAACCACTAAGCCACTGTGTTGCCCAAGAAATAACCAGTAAATAATAAATGAATTCATTTATTCATTATCTTCCACTTAATCCTCTACTAGGGTCATGTAGGGGGTTCCCAATGCCCATCTAGGGACTTGGCATTTTGGGCGCTGGGCAGATACACCAACGACAAGGCGCCGATCTATCACTGGGCATACACAGAGTTTTTGGGGCAATTTAAAGCATTTAATTAACCTTAAATCCATGTTTTTGGACTGTGGAAGTAAACTCAGAGGAAACCGGACAACCTGGAGAAAACCCCTGCAGACACAGGGAGAATATGCAAACATGCAAATGCCATATTGGGATTCGAACCAGGAACCTGCTAACCACTAAGCCACCGTGCCGCCCCATTACTTATACAATATAATATGTACGGAAGTCCAGAGAGGATATGTGTAATTATTATTTTTTTATCTTTTTTTTCTTCTAAATATAATTTGGGATTATATTTACAGTTGCACAATAAATAAAGCGTTTATGACAGTTTTATGGTAAATTATGTCTTTTTGATTATTTTGCAGACACTTTTATCTAAAGAGACTTACGAGTATCCCACTTGGGGTCAGGACACAGGGTTACAGACACTACAAGGATGTATATTATTTGTACATTCATGATAATCCTCCCGTTTCAGCTCTTGTTTCTAATTTAAAGCTTGATTACATGTTTAATTCATTTGGCTCTAATTAAATATAACTGGACTTTTTGTGTAATTAGAGCACACGGGCTTCTGCAGATCAAAGTGAGTGTCACTGTAGTTTACACAATTTTCCAAAAGACTTTCAACTTTAGCGACCATAAAACGTCTAGCTTTTAGGATTTGGATGGTTGTGAGTTGGATGTGAGAGCGATGTCTGTAATCACTCATAAACATTCATCTCCATTCCTGTTTACAGTTTCACTAAGTCGGTTTCAGTTGCGAGGGCACAATGACGTTTTTGGTGATTTTCGTAACAGTGCTCCATCTGATTACCTTGGCCATGTTGTTCATCGCTACAACGGAGAAGGTATGAAATCTCTTTTTACATTTTTATATTGAAATACATATGATAAGTTATTGTAATTAAAATTGTTCTCAATCAGAATTTCATTGCCTCATGCCTTTATTCATGATCTAAACTCTAAACCCATGGTGTCCCCAGAGCTCTGTGTTAGGACCACTGCTTTTTAATATTTATATTCTGCCCCTTGGTGAGTTGATACACCAGCATGGATTGAACTTTCACTTCTATGCTGATGACACCCAGCTTTACATTTGCTTTAAACCATCTGGCCCTTACCCACCTCCATCCATCACCAAGTGTATCCGTGAACTCAACTTGTGGCTGCGTGGTAATGTCCTATGGGCTAGACGCCTATAATACTGAGTATCCCGTCATTTGCACTACTTCTGTTCTTTCCTCAATAGCATTATTTTAAGGATCTTAAGCATGTTGCCTCTGTGGCTATTTGCATGGTGAAAGTTGAAAGGCAATTGTTTTTAAATGAGTGATGGCTTTGGAGTTTATATATTTAAAATAGCTGTTATCCATTTTACACCCGGGTGGCGAGCATTTTTACAGCACGTTTCATTGAAGTCCCTCAATGATTTGCTTATTTGGCAAGATAACTTTCTTTAATTCTGTTTGCATTAAAGTTTTCGGGAAGCAAAGCGGTGCTGCGGGATCGGACACATTTAGTCAGATATCCTCCTTGCTGTTGACGTGCAACTCGTAGCCTACCTTATAGCATTAGCTTCAAGTTAGCCGACTCGCATCATCCCATCCACTCTACCTGTGCGCCAATCGCTATACGCCAAGCGCCTCGTGTCTTCCCCTCCACTCTATCCCAGGTCCAGTGAAGTTACCATTGGGAGTCCTCATTGCTCTAGGGGTGAACCCTGTGTCCTGACCCCACTTGTAAGTCGCTTTGAAAAAAAAGCATCTGCTAAATTACCAAATGTATGCAAATGTAAATGTAATTACCAAGTCACTTGCATTTTCCTCTCCACTCGACCCATGCGCCAATCGTTATACGCCAAACGTCTCGTGTCTTCGTTTCTATGGGACAATCATATTTATAAAATGGGTAGTTCTGGTCCTTAAATCTGATTGGCTGAGCTGATTGTCTAGCCATAACATTATTCACAATTACTCACACCTCTGTCCCCTTTACATTTATATGAATGTGCTTGCTCGTCGTGCCTAGCAACACCTCTTTCCCGTGGTTTATTCACAATAATGCACGCCCTCTCATGCCTTATTGAATTATTATGCATAAATAATTCTAAATATTAAATCTATTTTTTATTTAAGTTTGTTTCTATTTTTTTAAAAACTTTACCAAACTTTTCCTCAATAGTAGTTTTAATTTAATCTGTTAGCGTCATTACCAGATGTCTTTGTCTTGCAGTCCTGGTGGACGTGGGACACCGTGGAGAAGGCAGATCTCTGGCATAAGTGCATCTATGATAACATAACAGAAACCATAATGTGTTCTTCAGTTTCCAAAAATGGTACATTAACCTTGTGTTCTACAATAATTTGTGTTAAATGAGTGAAACTCAGTAGGAGCGTCTTTCACATCTTTTGTGTTTCTCAGATTGGCTCCATTCGGTGCAAGCCCTCATGGTCCTGTCTGTGATCCTCTGCTTCCTCTCCTTTCTCTTCTTTCTGTCTCAATTCTTCATCACGTCAAAGAGAGGCATCTTTTACTTCAGTGGTCTTTTCCAGATATTTTCAGGTACAGACAGTAAACCAGCCATTAAGTATGGTGCACATTACAGTTTTGTGAATAGTGCTTTCTTTCTCATTGTGTGCAGGTCTGTCAGCATTTGCAGCTGTTCTCATCTACACCTTCCAAATTAAAGAGATCCTGCAGGAGCCATATGACCGCAGCGAAGGACATTTTGGCTTCTGCTTCATTCTGGCATGGGTGTGTGTACCTCTCCTCCTCTGTAGTGGGGTTCTGTATGTGCACCTGCGAAAGAGAACATATACTGCAGCTTAAACATTCAGTTTCTACAGTATTATAAATTCCATTTGAGACAATCAGTGAAAAGCGCATGCACAATGTGTGAGGATTTTTCTTTTGGATTATTTTCTTTACTTGAGTATTTTTTATTATATGCTTCTTTATATTTCCACTTCGCTACATTTCAGAAATATTATATTGTAATTAGTTTCTACTTTCTTACATTTATTTATGTTTTAAGTTTCTAACAGCTCCATTGAATAGTACAATATTTAATAAATAGATATTTTAAAGATAAATAAAAAACAGTAATTATCTTCAATCCATTAGACTGACCTGGTGTCCCTGTATATCAAACAAAATATGACGCTAAAGACAGCAGCCTCTCTGCCTTCAGCAGCTACAACATTAATATGCTTATAACCCCTTGATGCCCCCAACATACACCTGTGGGCCGCTTCAGGATAAGACAGCACTGCTGAAAGCATTTATATAGCCTTCCTGTCCCAAAATGGTTCTGGTCTATTACTGCTACCTGATTGTGAGCCATAAGTGGCCTATAAATAAGAATAAGCTGACATGGTTTAAATATTTTACATCTGGCTGAGATTTGGTCAAGATTTGGCATGTTTGGCTGACGTGTATTTGTAATCTGGTGTGTGAGTGGCTCACCTCCTGCATCTCAGAGCGGACCATCCAGCATATATTATTAATTCTATACAGCTCTGGAAATAATTAAGAGCCCACTGCAAAATTATCAGTTTCTCTGATTTCAATCTTTTTAGATACATGTTTCTGTAAAATGAACATTGTTCTTTTATTCTATAAACTACTGACATGTCATCGAAATTCCAGGCAAAAAATTTGCAGAAAATAAGGAATGGTCGAAATAACGAAAAAGATGTAGTGCTTTCAGACCTCAAACAATGCAAAGAAAACAAGTTTATATTCATTTAGAATCAACAATACAAATGTTTAAAAATAGGAAGAGAAATCAGTATTTGATGGAATAACCATGATTTTAAATCACAGTTTTCATGCGTTTTTGGCATGCTTTCAAACTGCATTTGGGTAACCTTAAGCCACTTCTGCTGCAAAAGTTCAAGCAGTTCAGCTTTGTCAGACGTTTTCTTTGCTGTTGATGTGCAACTTGTAGCAGGCCCTACAGCATTACCATTACCAAAAAAAGTATACTTAAAGTTTTTTTTTTAAGTAAACTTAAGTAAAGTTGAAGTATATTTCCCCAAGTATACTTTATGTAGAAAGTATACTAATATTATTGTACTAATAGTATATTTGTAAGTTTACTCATTCAATACTTCTTGGCCCAAATTGGCCCACTTTTTAGTTTATAAAAGTATACTTTTAAGTATACTATGGGTAAAAGAGTAGTACATTTTGAGTGCACAACTAGTTTATATCCAAGTTTTATTTTGTACTACAATTATACTAAAAGTAGACTTACATGTATACTGTTAGTTTACCCATCATCTACTATTATTATACTTTTTAGTTAATGAATGTACACTTTTAAGTATACTTTAAATGTATGGGTAGTAAACTATTAAGTCCACAACTAGTGTACATTTAGGTTTTATTTTTTACTGTTAATATTGTAGCGTGGTTGCAGGGAGTAGAGGACTGTATTGGTTAATAACTCTGTGTACATAAAGATCTGAGTCACTTCCACCCATGTACTATTTTCTCTAAGCTATTCCACTTTAAACTAAAGACAAAAGTCAAGTATACTTCTGTATATGGCAAAAGTACTTAATAAGTTTATATTGATCAAAAGTTTAAGTACAAGTAAACTCCACATATACTTAAACTATTCTATATACTTGTCAGTATAAGCCAAGTATACTTAAGTACAACTGTGTTAAGTACATCACTGTACATAAAGTACATAAAAAGTCAACTAAAAGCATACTTGCTTATTTTCAGTTTAAAATAAGTATACTAAGCATACTTGAATAAACTACTTTTTCGTAAGGGTAGCTTCACGTTAGCCACCCCATGTATTTATTTCCACTCTACCCGTGCCACAGTCGCTATAGAGATTACACACACCAAGCACCAATTGCTCCACACCAAGTGCAATGCATTACACCAAGCACCTCGTGCTCCTCTACTCTACCCCTACGGCAATCACAAGTCTGAAGTTTTGAACAAACGAACGTTTACATTTTTATTTATAAAGATGTCCCCTTAGATAGATGTTTTATAATAATAGTCAAAGAGCCTGGACATTAATACTTTCCCTGTATTTGCTGCTAATAATGTACTTTTACTTGTATTATATTCTTTGCCATTTCTTTACTATGCTGTATAAGTCATTTAATTTGAATAAATAAGTGGATTTTATTCAGAAACTCAAAACAATATGGGGATAAACAGCCAAACTTAATGGTGCTATTATGAAACAATGAGTGCATTAAAACTCAAACCCAGCAGATTATTTACATTCTAAAGTCTTCATTCTGGAGCAAAAGCGTCTGTGCTTTTTATTTTAACACTGTTTATTATGTCTGTTTTTGAAAATATTTGCTAAAATGCTATTTTTATGTCCCGCTGCACATTTTTATGTCTTCGCTCTCTTTAATGTGGAGAACCTGGTCACTAACTGTACGACTTAATTTCCCACAGAGGGCGCTGTTGGGCAGATTATAGACATTACAATGCGTTGTTCATGTTCTAAATAGATTACACGAACCAACAATATATATATATATATATAGCAGTCAGTATTTTATACATTATATATTTATCCTTTCTTCTTATATGTAAATTAAACTAAAAATCAAAATGCTTTAAGGGCTTTAGTGTATATCTACACTGCTCAAAAAAATAAAGGGAACACTTAAACAACACAATGTAACTCCAAGTAAACCACACTTCTGTG
>JAOUQT010044167.1:0-11007 GCA_025769995.1 Xyliphius kryptos
AAAGTGTGCCACAATCTTCATGGGCTGAGCATTCAAAGCCCTCCTCTGTAGTTCTACAGAAATACAGCTCTAGTTTATAAATAAAATATTTATTTTAATGTTCTTCATGTTTTTCTCCATGTTTTTCAGTCACGAGAAACAGGACACCGAGGAGATTGTTCATTTGCAGGAAGGTAAGTTAGATATTAACTGCAGAAAAGAACACCCCAATCTCTATAACAGTTTACTAAAGTTGTTTTTGAACCTGCAAAACAAAAATTTGGGGGCAAAATGGGTAAGCAAACAACAAAGTAGCCATCAGGTTTCTGTTTTAGTGCCATGTATATAGGTTTATAATTGTGTTCTCTAGATGGTTCAGAGAAAAAGCATTTATTTTTTAACCGAAAAATGTTTTTTATTAGTGTGCATAGAACATACTTTGTCAGCTTATACGTACAGTTAGGAGTATTGACATCTTTCCATTACCTCTTTTGTCTGGGACAAGTACTAATAACTTGATTTAATTTTTAATTTTATTTTGCATTAAATGACCATATTGTGCGGTGTCAGAGCGTGCTGGTCCTATGCATCTTAGATTAGAAGACATCAGTGTTAAGTGCAATCCAAAACAAAACATGCAAGCATGATGCTGCTGCCACATGTGACTCGTGTAACCATGTGTATTTGACGCTCACTTCCCTCTAAATATTAATTAACTGGCAGACAGCACTGTCCTTCTCATGTTTAGTTTGCTAAAATCCAGAAATATATTTGAAAGGATTTTATTAAAAGAAACCTGTTACAAATTAAAGTGTGCATTTTTTATTTGGCAAGATTTCGTTTTTGTAACATGCTACGTTATGAAAATGACAATAAAGCCTCCTTGAATCCTTGAACATCCAAAGAGGTAACCGATCACCTATGGATTTGGATTCTGGAACAAATGGGTCTTGATAAATTTATTTTTTTTCACATCCAAACTGGATAACAGCTGATAAATATTTGATATTTTCTGGAATCGCTCTTTCCCACTTGCAGTACATAGCAGAAGTTTAGACATACTTTCCCAAATGCTTTTAAAGAGATGACACATGTGCAATGCAGGACCCTGCACACAGTCTTTAGTTCATGGTTCTCAGATGGTCTGTGATGGTCTGATATGAAATTGTCCCTTTTTTTTAATCCAATCAGTAATCTGGGGAAAGGGCTGAAAACTGCTGTTCACAAATGCTCTCCAGTCAACCTCACTGAGCTAGAGTTGTTTTGCAGGAAAGAATAGGCAAACATTTCAGTTTTTTGATGTGCAAAACTGATGGAGACATACCCCAAGCGACCTGTAGCTGTAATCGCAGCAAGAGGTGGCGCTACAAAGTATTAACGCAAAGGGGCTGAATAAAATGCCCCACTTTTCAAATTTTTATTAAAAATTTTTTTTACAATATCCCAAAAATTTCATTACACTTCACAATTGTGTCCCACTTGTTTCTTCACAAAAAATTACAATCTTTGTTTGAAGACTAAAATGTGGCAAAAGTGGGGTGAATACTTTTGCAAGTACCTTTGCTTTTAGATGTTTATTTTCTTTCCATTTACAGCTGAGAAGCGATAGTGATTTTTACAAACCCATTTCTCCACACACACACACACACACACACACACACACACACACACACACACACAAACTAACTCATATACAATGCAAAAAAATAAAGGGAACAACACAATATAACTCCAATTAAATCAAACACTTGTGAGATCAACATGTTTAGTTAGGAAGCAACACAGATTGTGAATCAATTTCACTTGCAGTTGTGCAAATGGAACAAACGGGTAGAAATGAGGCACATAGCAAGACAACCCCTATAAAGGAGTGGTACTGCAGGTGGTGACCACAGACATTTTCTCTGTTCTCATCCTTTCTGGCTTATGTTTTGGTCACTTTTGCATTTTGTCAGCTCTCTCACCATTAAGGTAGCATAACACGGTTTCTATAACCCACATAAGTTGCTCAGGTAGTGCAGCTTATTCAGGATGGCACATCAATGCGAGCTGTGGCAAGAAGGTTTGCTGTGTGAGTCAGCACAGTGTCCAGAGCATGGAGCAGATAAATACATTTTATTTCATAAGCGCCTTTCTGACACTCAAGGACACCGTACAGAGAAAACAATAAGACAGTAATAATAAAATGAAACATAAACATACATTTTATAATTAATACTATGCTTAATAGGGAGCCAGTGTAGCTTTTTCAAAACATGAGTGAGCTGGTGAATGGATGGGGTTCTGGTGGTAATACGAGCAGCTGGATTTGAACCAGTTGAAGCTTATGTAGAGATTTGTGTGTGAGGCCGTAAAGGAGGAAATTTTAGTAATCAAGGTGGGAAGTAATGCGACCGTGTACAAGGGTGGCAGCAGACTGTGGAGTAAGAGAGGGACGGAGGCAATTGATATTGCGTAGGTGGAAGTAGGCAGACTGGGTAATGTTATTAATGAAATTAAAGGGTACTGTCATTCAAGAATGACTCCATACCAGTACACCAGGAGACATGGAGGGGGCCAAAGGCAAGAACATCCACCGCCTCATCAGGAGCATGCCCAGGTGTTGTAGGGAGGTTATACAGGCACGTGGAGGCCACACACACTACTGAGCCTTATTTTAACTTGTCTTGAGGAATGTCCACTGAAGTTGGATCACCCTGTCATTTGATTTTGAGTATGACTCCAAATCCAGACCTCCATGGGATAATAATTTTGATTTACTTTTTGATCTATTTAATGTTATTTTGTTTTATACTCATTTCACTTTCTAATAAATAAAGGTTTTCAACTAAAATATTTTAGTAATTAAGATCTAGGATGTTATTTTATTGTTCCCTTTATTTTTTTAAACAATGTGATTAGCTGTAATTACAGATCTAATTAACAATTTTCTGTTTATCACTTTTTTCTCTCAGTCATGTTAATGTTTACTTTTTGATCTATTTAATGTTATTTTGTTTTCAACTCATTCCACTTTCTAATAAATAAAGATTTTCAACTATAAAATATTTTAGTCATTGATATGACTAAGTTTAACCACCAATAATGAACTTTGTCTTCTGTCTAACAGGAGAGGGTGTGGGTGGGGGGGAGCCAACAGCAGTTGCCATAGCAAGTGCCCAGCAAGCTGCAGTATTCGCGGATCCCAATGTCCAATACCAATTTCGCACTGAAAACAGCAGTGGGCAGGTCAGTGGGAACTTTTGTCATGTAGTTTTGTTTTGTGTTTTTAGAGGTCATAAGACAATAACAAAACACAGCAACATATTTTATTTCAGGTTTCTCTGATCCGTCATTACTTTATAGTTTGTAGCATTTAAGCCTTTTATCTGTCTGTCTGTATGTATGAAAATGTTTTTAATTTGGCTGTATGGTTTTAAAAAATCTTTTATATATTAAAAATGTATTAACATGTCATGAGAACATATTAACATGTCATGAGGAGTGTCACCAAGTCAGATTACTTTTCTGTAATTTTTTTCCCTGCATCAGTCAAAAATTGATGTCTTAAATCACCTTTGCAATTCATATAAATATGCTGTCTATGACAAAATATTTAGCATTTGACTAAGTAGTTTTTTCATTTGTTTTTTCAACTTCTCCTCCAAGTTTATCAAATCAATCTTTTTAACTCTGGTATGTCACCCATAATATTATGTGCATTGCAATATTTTGAGCAAAACTGTGCTCCTACACTGTTGAACCTTTACGCTTTTACTTTTGCAATAAATTAAGATTGGCCACCAGGCTGCTTCAATTTAGCCATGAAACCTCCCACACTAAAATGACAGGTGTTTCAGTTTCATTGTCCAACTCCTGTAAGAACCATCCTATATGATGTATGCCATAGTGGTTCCATGGGACAAAAGTCAAGGCAAATTTATTTAAAAAGCATCTTTTATACAATGGGCAATTCAAAAGGCCTAAACAGTATAAGGACCAGACGACTGTCTGTGTGAGTATTTAAATTAGACAAAAAAAGCAATGCATAAACATTCTCTAGAGCCAGTACAACAATTTAGAAAGTCACAATAAAAAAATAAACCACCGGCTCTAACTAGGTCAACCAAGAACAAATAAAAAAGAAAATGACAAACATTGTAAGAGCAGTGTGGGGAACATCCATTCCCATTCCCCAGTTCCCATTCTAAAATTTGATTGACTAAGCCTTTTGTCCACCTGTGATGATATTGACAATACTGCACACCTGTTAAGTGCTAACGTAAAAAAGATTTTTAAGTTAGATAACACGTTTATTAACGATTTTACTTTCAATAAACAAATTCAAAAATCAAACCTTGTTTTTTTATGGGTGTTTTTGATTGTTTTATAAAAACAATAATGCACTCAAGGTTGTGCATTATTCACTGTTAAAAGGTTAATTCAACACATCTAGGTAATAATAAAGAATATAAATGTTATTTATTTAGCTTTTAACCTGAAGCCCAAATGCTTTCAATGTACAGCAAAGTTAATAAATCAATTTTACTTGTAATCTGCCATTTTTTTCTATTGCAGTTATTTTTTTCGAGATACAGTACTTAATTTCTTCAATGCAATTTTTTATAAGAAGTCAGGTAACAAGTTAAGGCTCTCAGAGAAGGGAGTGGAATAAAAGTAGCAGCTGCTTTAATTAATCTACAAGCACTGACTTCTATTGACAGACACTTCCATTTGTTTGCAGGTGACATATCGTGTTGTCCAGGTAACAGAAGATCAGTTGGAGGCAGCTGGAGATGGAGGAGCTGCTGTCAGTGTGGTGTCCACCGCTGCTTTTGCTGGAGCCCAGCAAGCTGTTGCACAGGTATGTGTGCATGTTACACATACATAGTTTTGAGTATCCATGTGTTGTCCGCAGACTGCAGATTTAGTCATGTATAATTATACTGAGTAAGTGAATTCGCTTTGCGCAAAGAATCTTGTGGAATATAAAATTCCTGTTACATAAACCCATGCCCATTATTGTTTTAAAATGTTTATTGTTTATTTAAAATGTAAGTGCTATCAATTATAATTTATTTTCTTTAGCATACACGAGCCGTACAATAATGGGTAATAATAAAATGAACCATATTATGAATGATTTTAAACAGACACCTGTATCAGATAAATACATGAAAAAAATGCAGCCTAATAATCCCCTCCACCACAGCTGTGCATGAATCATTTTCTCCTGCTTTATTCCCCACCGATACGCTGATAATACATACTTGGATACACAGGACAGACCATAAAATAAAGTGAGATAAAGCAATGCCAAAGCAAGTGTAAGTAATTTCTCAGTCATTTAGTAAAAGACCATACTATTAGGTTTCCTTTTTTAGGTTGGTTTGTAATGTGATGAATCACATTTTATTTTATTGTAGTTGGTAACATATGGCAACTTTATAAACTGATTGACAAGTTTAAGGCTTACATATACATTCTTAGCAGTTGTGTGCTCCACAATTTAAAACTACACCTTCAATAATGCTTTGTCTGGATTAATCCACCTTTCATTAACTATTTTAAGGCTATATAAACCATAAATGCAAAATGCAGTATAAAGAACCATTGCATCGTATACAGATGCAATAGACTTTGATCAGAGATTCGCAGATCCGCCTGATGAACATGTGCTTCATTTATAAGCCTTATACCTTGTTTTTTAACTTTGTTTCCAGCCGGCGAGACCATGATAAAACATACGATAAAAGTTGTACAGCTCAAGTAAGCTGGCAAACTATATTTCATAGGACCTGGATAGTTTAAATGTGTATGTTGCTGTTGTAACTGAGCAAGGCCCAGCTCTAGCCAGGGGATCGGTCGGGTTGTTGAAAATGGAAAATAAAAGGCATTCTTGAAGTGACAGAGCAGACACACGGCACAAGACATTCAAGAGGGCTGATGTGTGTGGAATTTGTGGACTGACCATTGCCTGGCTTTCTTAGTCAGCACGCTTGGTGGAACAGGCTCCAGTGGTACATGAATGTTATAGTTTATATACTTTTCTAGGTGCTTAGCTGTCTCTCCCAAGTGCAAACTGATTTAAAAGTTGTCTTATTTCATTATTAAGCTCAATTTCTGAATGACATTTAAGACCCATAAAATGAAGGTCAGCTACATAACACTGTTCAGTCGTTAATTAAGGATGCAGTGTATAGGATTTGGGGGGGGGGGGGATCACTGGCAATAGTACACTGGAATACAGTGTCCATAATTGTTTTTGTTCAAATTTAATATTATATAATTACAAAGCAATATCAGAAGCAAAGCTTTAACCTTGAATTCAAAGGGGAGCAGATTGCTCTGAATGTTTTGGGGGGTTTTTGGTAGCAGAACTGGTTGTGTTTCAATGTGACCTGCCGTGTTGGTCAACGGAAGTGATACTCCTTTGATTATAGTATGCCCTCTAAGTGACGCCAGGTTTAACACACTGTCCCTTTAAATAATGCACCTTTAATGGCAAGCTGATGTACTGTAAAGCTTTGTTACTTTGATTAAATTGTTTTATAACCTCAACTGCTTATTTTTTTAATTATTTGCTTAATTTATTTTTCAAGGCTGTTATCCAGAATCCCTTCAGCAATGGCGGTAGTCCTGCGGGTGAGACGGTGGGAGGAGAGACTCGTTTTGCTTACTTTCCAGCAGCTACAGTCAGCGACGGCACAGCCACTGCAGTTTCGGTACAGGCTGCCACAGACGCCACACTTGCTCCAGCTGCAGGTTCGTTTACAGTAACATTCAGCAGTATAGTTTAAGTTTCCTAGGACATAATGGATCAGATCCACAAAGATTACATGTGGCTGTCATAGGTGCTTCTTTGGTACGACACTTGAATGGTTTCTCCTATCTACCTTTCAAGTGTCTTGGTATGGGGATGTGTCCAACTCTTACCAAGTAGTCACTGGAGTCCCACAGGGCTCAATACTTTTTCCATTATATGGAAACACATGTTTTCTCTTACCTTGCTATGCTGATGACATTTTGGAATTTTCCCCTGACTACCCCTCCTTCACAAATTGGATATCAGCCTGCCTCATCGACGTATCAGTTTGGATGAAGGCACTTTATCTCAAATTAAATCTGGTAAGAACTGAGTTACTTCTAATCCCAGCTAAACCCTCAATTTATCATGACCTGACCATCCAAATTGAGGGTTCCACAATCTCTTCAGATGACTCTGTAATCTTGGTTTCTCTATTAACAACCATCTTAAACTTTCACATCAGGTCATGAAAACTGCCTGTTTCTGCAGATTCATTCTGTATAATGTAAGGAAAATCAGATCTTTCCTAACAGAACAGGCTACTCAGCTGCTTGTCCAGGCCCTCATCCTATCCCACTCGACTACTGTTATGCTCTGCTTGCCTCCCAACTTCAACAATCAGGCCTCTACAATTGGTTTAAAACTCTGCAGCCCAACTCGTGTTAACCAGCCAAAGCGAACTCATGTCACTCAATTACTCATCTCGCTCCAGTTGGCTTCCTATAGCTGCTCGTATTCAGTACAGTGTACTGCCTCTTTCCTACAGGACAGTCTCTGAAGCTACATCCTCTTACCTTCAGTCCATCTTTGCTAAATACACTACAACTCGTTCACTGCGCTCTAGTGATAAATGTCGCCCTGTAGGAGTTCAAGTGAAAACGCTGAGGCGAGTTAACACAAAAATCCAGAGGAGGGAAACTTTATTTTCTCCAGCCAAAAACTAGATCGCTAACTGAATCACTGACTGAACCGCGGCAAGAACCTGGGAAAAAAGAATCGACTCCCTGATGATTCAACATGACCGATTCCTTAAATCAGTCTGAACTTAAAGGGCTAGAAACAACCGCTTGCTTAACAGTGTCCGTTGGTGTATACTGTTCAGTAACCCCTACAGCCCCGTGATTCCAACTCACCGAGGCGCAAATTTTCCATTTCAATAACTACTGCTAAATGGTGGAACGACCTTCCCAACGACATTTGTAAGGCTGAGTTACTTTCAGCCTGTCCAAGAAATTTTTCAAAACACACCTTTTCCACAGACACTAGCTATTAAAAAATGAGACAGATTGAGTAATGCACAAGGTTGATACAAGTGTAGATGTTTTTGCCTAAGCTACTGACTTGTGTTATCTCATTTGTAAGTCGCTTTGGATAAAAGCATCTGCTAAAAGTAAATTTAATGTATAGTAACTCCTGATACCAATTCTTAAGCAGGCTTTCAAATTAACATCATTATTTTTATGTGGGGAAAAGTCTGATTCACATTGGTAGGTTGATTCAAAATGCTGTCAAATATGTGGCACGTTTTCTGACAGTTGTAAGAAAGTGCCACATACACTTTGTTTTTAAAAAAACAAATACAAGTATCTGCACATCAGTGGTCGGCAGTTAAGAAAATGATAGGCGCTCTTAAAATGACAAAACAGATACACAGAACAGCAACAGCATTTCCACTTGTTGCTTTGAGCGCCCAAAAAATGGCTCAAGAGAAAAGTTAAGAGCGTTAACAGGATCTTTTTTGAAGAATGGGCAGAGTAATACGTCTTCATCCTCCCCAGTTTTATTAATGCAAAGTCCACATGCTTCTGATGTAGCGAGGGTGTCTTTGCAATATCAGAGCGCACCACGAAACAAAGCATACTAATTTGGATGCAAGGATGTCTGGTCTGTTTGAAAGAAGTCGTGTTTAAACTTTCACAAACATATGATGCTGTGTCCTTCGTTTGAAAGATTTGTTTTAAGGACTAGTTTGGATTTCAGCACCAGGGGTGTCCACTGGCTTCATTTGTTTTTGCATGTTGAGCATTAATGCTACACATTGCTAATGTGCTTATTCACCCTCATATCCAGATGAAACAAATAAGCATTATTAGACTGAACAAATGTTTCTATTTTGAAATATAAAGTTTCTAAATAAAGAGCATTTTTGAAACTGAGACCAAGTAGCTGGGTATTTATAAAAAAAAAAACTTTTCAAAAATAATATCAAACACACGGAATTAAAAAAAAAAATATCCAGATGAACCCGCAAAAATACAGCAAAGCGCATAGGTGTCAGACTTTTATGTTACACTATCTAAGCCCATCAGAATCCCTCAAAACACCAAACCTCCAAGTTCTCCTTTGCCTGAGTCCCTAAAAGCATTGTAACAATTTGGTTTTTGATGTGTTGGATGTTGGATACTAAGTCCAACATATTAAAATGTATTTGTTTTTTGTCTGATTTTGTTTTCATTTTTTTCATTATATTTCAAACAACCTCACGGTCCGCAAGCATGACACATCTGGCCTGCGGGCCGCATATTCATGCATATAGGGCAATTTAGAGCAGTCATTTTACCTTTAATTTTTCAGACTGTGGGAGTAAACTGGAGAACACAAAGGGAAACCCACGCAGACACGGGGAGAACATAAAAAATTTACCCAGATTGGGCTCCAAACCAGGAATCCCAGCGCTGAGAGGAAAACGTGCTAACCACTAAGCCACCATGCCGCCCAAATTGATAAATGATAAATTCCTCCTTATAAGGTTTGTGGCAAATTTTTTTCCCACAGATGGAATACTTTGATTCAAGTTAATTAAAATACAGATACATTTTTTAAAAATGTTATATTGTTATTTCTAATTTGCATAGTTTGTATCATTTTCCTTGTGCAGGTACCTACATGTAACTAATAAATGTCATTTAAAGTAATATTTTTTTTTTCTGTTTACCACTCACATTATTCATCAAAGCATATTAGAGTAGAGCATGTGGGTGTATTTTCTTAGCCATTCATTAATCTGAGGCTAAATTTCACATTGTTCCTCACTCTTATGAAACATTAATTATGCTGCCAGCTGCAGACTGCATGCCTGACATGACACGTGTCCTTGAATGGGTGTCAGGTCTAAAGGACAGTGACTGTTGTACTGCATGAGACCAGATACACAATAAGCACCGCATCTCATTGTTTTAGTGCACGCAAGACAAGGTGAAAACAATGACAAGGTCTTTAATACATAACTACCTTTAAGCATTAAAGGTATGTGGAGACCTTTGCTGTTAAAATGAACCGGAACCCTGTTATAGATAACTTACCATCTAGTTTTGGGCCTTAGAGTAAAGCAAATAAATCTGTAATTAAAAAAAAAAAGATTTTGATCCTATCAGTTACATGATCTTAAATTTATTCACTATAAAAATATTGGAAATGCAGGAGAAACCATTGACCGAAGTATATTTAGCTTTATTTGTTTTTTTTTATTCGTAAGGCGATATATGGAATTTTAGCAAATTAATTCATTGCAAGAATTTAATATTCATGAATAGAATCAACCATACATATACAGCGGGTGAAATAAGTATTGAACATGTCAACTATTTTTCTCAGTTAATATATTTCTAGAGGTACTATTGACATGAAATTTTCACCAGACGTCAGTAACAACCCAAGTAATCCTTACATACAAAGAAATTGAACCATGGATGTCCAGAAATTAAATTATGTGTAATTACAGGGAAAAAGTATTGAACATATGAAGAAAGGGAGGTGCAAAAAGGCATTTAAAGCCAAGACACCAGCTGAACTCTCTCAGCAATTAGAAAGCAATCAATGCTAATTAATATGAGCTGGTTCAGTCCCAAATGATAGCCTGGTATCACACAATAAACATCTCATGTTAAAGAGATCAATAGTTAAAGAGCTCTCTCAAGCCCTTTGCAACCTTATTGTTGCAAACCATAATGATGGCATTGGTTACAGAACGATTTTTAAACTTCTGAATGTTCCAGTGAGCACTGTTGGGGCCACAATCCGGAAGTGAAAAGAACATCATTTTACCATAAACCGACCACGACCAGGTGCTCCTCGCAAGATTTATGACAGAGGAGTTAAAGAAAATAATTATCAGAAGAGTTGTCCAGGAGCCAAGGACCACTTGTGGAGAGCTTCAGAATGACTTGGAATTAGCAGGTACAACTGTTTCAAAGAAAACAATAAGTAATGCACTCAACCGCCATGGTCTGTATGCACGCTCA
>JAOUQT010044175.1:0-11007 GCA_025769995.1 Xyliphius kryptos
GTTAAATTGTTAGTGAACCAGTCCAACTTGGCGACTTTTTACAATTTTAGCGACTTTTCAGACCCTCTAGCGACTTTCATATTTTTTTTATAAAAAGCAAATAACAACAAATCTAGTAACTGTTTCTAGGTTTATTGGGGACGCACATGTTTAGTTTTTGTCAGTGAACCCTGTTCCGCCACACTCTCAGTGCTCAGAGAAACCTGCATTGCACCACGTCCAAACTGCAACCGCCCCCCATCATGGAATGGGATGTAAATATGAATGCATTTATCTTCCACAGTATCACTCACTCACCTCATCCTCGCTGTGTGTCTTTAAGAAAAAAACTCAACATTTAGCTAAATATGTAAAAATAGATTTATGTACAAAATAAATAGTGTAATGTGCTTGTAAGTTAATGTTAATAGTCATTTATTTATTTTAAGAATTGATGGGGGCGCATCTCAGCGCTGGGGATTCGCAGTTCGAATCCCTATCTGGGTGGAGTTTACATGTTCTCCCCGTGTTTGCGTGGGTTTCCTTCCACATTCCAAAAACATGAAGGTAGTGCTCTAAATTGCCCTGTATAGTGTGTGTGACTCTGTGAGTGAGTGTGTACCCAGCGATGGATTGGCACCCTGTCCTGGGTGTATCTGCCCAGCTCCCGAGACGTTCTCCCCTGGATAAGCATGGGGAAAGCGACCCTCATAAAGGAATAAGTGCATGATAATGAATGAAAGAATTGATGGCTAATTTCGAAGGCAAAAAATAACTGAATAATTTATTTAGAGCCCATTTGTAGTTCTAACATCATTGGGGTGCAGTTTATTATTATGCAAATTAGGTGATGTCATTTTGGGGCACTTTTAGGGCAGCCAGTGGCTACTTTCCTTACTGAAAAGTTGTCAACAGTGAAATGAACTTGTGAAAACTCCACGCCGATCAGGATTTAAACCTGGATCCAGCAACTGAGAGACAGACGAGCATTTTTTCAAATAAACTTTGGGTGGCACAGTGGTTAGCATGTCCGCCTTTCAGCGCTGGAGACTCTCGTTGGATTTTCTGTGTTTTCACCATTTTGCATAGGTGTTCACCACATTTCCCCCACCCCCCACAGTCAAAAAACATGGATTTATGATGAATTGGTTGCTCTAAATTGCTTCCATCTAAATCATCCCTATATAGTGTGAGTTCCCAGTGATTAATTGGTGTGGATCGCATGGGAAACCACCTTATTCTAGCAGAGGGCTAACGTTGTAAACCAGCTGTTTTCACCCAATTCTCTTCTCTCCCCTACCAAACTTTTCCCTGTGGTCATCTTGTACCAGGAGTGGTTATGATCATGGTTAAGCTTACTGTCTCAGGGCAGAAAAGTGTATGAGGGATATAAAAAAAAGAATGAAGCACACACTCATGAAGGTTCAATTACAAATCATCAGGGCTTTTAAAATGACAGGATCCTTGTAGAGGGAACGCTCAGGAAGAAATATAAACCTGAAGTTGGACAGAAAAGGATCGTAGGACCATCTGCAGGGAGCAGTAGGAAGATGTCCCTACCATTGTGTCCCCAGCTGGAGGTCCTGGGATCAAAGGGTTGAAATGTCTCCAAATGGGAGCTCATGACCTTTCAGCTGGCCACAGTCGGTGCACTGGGTAGCGATGTACGGATTGTAGGGAATCCTTATACTCTAATGGTACTGGCATCAAACATTAGTAAGGAGATGACCGATAAATGTGTGGTTTTTATTCTATAGGTTCTAGAAATTACAGATTACTTCATATAACAATTATTTAAAACACTGATGATTAGAAATGTATCTTTCAGCATTAAAAACACAACAGTTGTAGAATAAATCATCTTCTGGTGTTGCAAGCCAAATAAAGGTCTCTGTGTGGGTACAGGCTCAAAAGTATTTGTCATTTGAAAAAAGAAGGAACACCAATCTTTTCTGTTGACTTGCAGATGGTAGGTCCACGTTCTGATGCAAAAAGAATGAATGTATTGACTCATACTGTTTAGGATGGACACTGGGGGGCAGGAGGCAGCACGAGACAGACTGTGGGTAGGAGGTTGGATTTCAAGAAAGTGGAGAAATGGTGTGTGTGTGTGTTTCTGTACATATACCTTAAATAACAACAGGGTTCGGAAACGACGATGTATGGTCAAAATTTGTTCGTATACAATAAATCATGAAAGAGCCCTTCTATACCAAATCAGAGGAGCATTAAACAATTCTCAAAGAACACTTATGTTTACACCCAGCCATGTTTCTAATCTCATTATCTTCCATTTAATCCTATATTGGGGTTGCAGAGGGGTGTTCCCCATGCCCATCCAGGAGAAAAGGTTTAGAGTACTGGGCAGATACATCAAACCATGTCACAATCTATCGCTGGACACACACTTACTCTAGATAGGTGCATTTAGAGCAACAAACTTACCTTGAATCCATGTTTTTGGACTGTGGCAGAAAACCAGACAAACCTCACGTGGAGAAAATGGAAACTCCAATCAGAATTTGAACCTGGATCCCCAGCACTGAGAGGCGGACATACTAACCACTACAAACTACTGTTATTTGGTTAGTCCAATTTACTCCATTCTTTAGTAATATACAGTAATCGCAGTGATCCTGAGGTGGTGGTGTTTTGGTTTGTCTCATTCTAGGTTCCATGTTCTCTCCGTGTTCACATGGGTTTTTTCCGGGTTGTCTTGTCTAATTTCCTCGCACAGCCCAAATCATGGATTCATGGTGAGTGTGTGTCCAGCAATGGATTGGCGCCCTGTCCTGGGTGTGAGAATGCGGTATCATGGTGGTGTAGTGGATAGCACAATCTCCTCTCAGTACTAGGAATCCAGGTTCAAATCCTAATCTGGGTGGAGTTTCCATGTTCTCCCCGTGTTTATGTGGGTTTTCTCCCGGTTTTCCGGTTTCCTTTTACAGTCCAAAAACATGGATTCAAGGTAAATTGGAAGCTCTGTATTGCCCGTATCTAAATTCCTTCTATATAGTGTGTGTGAGTGACTGAGTGAGTGTGTGATGAGTGATAGATTTCTCCCCTTGATGGTCATGAGGAATGATGTATCTGTGGTCTGATGCAAATTTTGCTCACATCTTGGAACTGGGAGCAGTCAGTTTAAGTGCTGGTAATCCATGTGCCAACTTGGCCAAGTTCATGCTCCTATTTGTAGTAGGTTTGTTGGGAGGGAGGCACGTTTTTTTTTTCGTAATTATCACGTTTGCATCTCAGTGCTTTGGATCCAGGTTTGAATCCCAGTTTGAGTGGAATTTCCATATTCTCCCCACATGACTGCATGGGTTTCCTGCATTTTCCTTTCCAAAAACATGGAATAAAAGGTGAATTGGCTGCTCTAAATTGCCACTATTTTCATTTAGTAATTTAGCAAAGACTTTTATTCAAAACAACTTACAAATAAGAGAACAATTAAAAACATATATATATTCTGTTTGGGTGCCTAACGATATATTGGCACCCTTTCCTGGGTGTATCTTCCCAGCGCCGGAAACGTTCTCCCCTGGATGAGCATTGGGAACCACCCCCACAACCCTAGTAGTGGATTAAGCGGAAGATAATGAGATGAGATGCACCTTATGTACCGTGAAGTGATTTAAGGATCCTTCTTCAGAAGGCCGAAAACTGAGCTTCAGTTTTGCTCACACTGTCTCGCTTCCTCACACCTCTCTTGCCTCTGTAGTCCTCCCGTCGGTTGCCTGGCAACACTCTTTTAAAGAGGAGTGTTTTTGAAAAAGATAAAATTAAGACCGATTTTTCACACCTTTTATAATCGAGAGTGCAGTGTGAGTGTCTGTTGTTCTATTACCAATAATATAAATTTTCTCTTTATTAACCCTGGAATCTATTTACGAAGTGTTTGAAAATCAGAAGAAGGTTTGAGTCAGAGTGGGGGGGGGGGGGCAGGGATGGATTGGTGGAGGGGACCTGCTACCAATGATCTACAGGGCTCGAAAGAGAACGCACCAGTGAATTTGAGATGGCACAGCAGAATACCACGTTTGCCTGATCACGAAACGCAAACAAGGACGAACACAATATCGACAGGGGGCTTTAATCTTTTTTTAGCTTGAAACCTGCAGCTTCATGTAAAGTTTAATGAACACAGTGGTGAATGTCAGCTCTCTATTAAGTTAATATGTTCGCTCCATGAGTACATAACTGCCTTCTTTTGGCACTCTGCTTTCCTCCCACAGGCCAAAGATGATCTAGTTGGTGTATTTGTCCTGTTTGTCCTTATGAAATGTTTTGTCCTTATTTTTTTTTACCTGCAAGTTGTTTTTAGTCTAGTTTCTGGCTTTCTTCAATCCCTGTTGTCAACCAACATTGTGGCAGTAGTAGGCTCGTGGTGAAAAGTGACACACACACACTACCGAGCACACGTACCCAGAGCGGTGGGCAGCCTCATATGCGACACGAGGTTCCTTGTCCAAAGGGTACATCACCCACAGTACTTGGTGGGATAAGGAATCAAACCAGGGATCTTTAGCTTACAAGGATGATTTCTTAACCACAAGCCTACGACTGCTCCAACCTTGGAACCAGCCCTGCAACCTGAAGGTCCCGGTACGATTCCTGGTCCCAACAAGTACTATGGTAAGCACAAGCAACTGCCCAACATGACAAGTTTTTTTTTAACACTAATCCAATTCATTAATTTATTATCTCCAGTTTAATCCTATATTAGGTTTGGGGGGAGAGGGTAGCAAATTTATTTTATCAGTTAAGTCAGTTAAAGTTGTGGATGTTTGTGTTAAAATTCCATCCATCTTCTGCTTAATCTTATTGTTGTTGTGGGGGGGGGGGGGTTCCCAGGCCCATTCACAAGGCGGAATGTTTGGACAGGACACCAATCTATGGCTGGGCACACACTCACAGACTTTTACACAAACTCTATAGGGACAATTCAGAGCAGCCAATTCACCTTGAATCCATGTTTTTGGACTGGGAAGAATCCCACAGGAATAACATGAAACGTCTACCAGGGTTAGGATTCAAACTTGAATCCCCAGCTCTTAGGGGCAAACCCCTACACCACCACCTAATTCAATTAATTAATTAATTTATTATTTTCCACTTAATCCTCCGTTGGGGTCATGGGGGGACCATGCCCATTCAGACAAGAGCGTTTTGGTTGCTGCGTAGATACACCTCACCTAGGACAAAGGCCCTAATCTATCGCTGAGCACACACTCACTCACTCACACCAATAAAACATTATGTAAGGGCATTTTAGAGTCACCAATTTACCTTGTATCCATGTTTTTATACTGTGGGAGGAAACTGGGAGAAATACCATGGGGATACGTGGAGAACATGGAATCTCCACCCAGATTTGGATTCGAATCTGGATCCCCAGCGCTGATATGCTAACCACTATGCCAACCTGTCACTCTAATTCAATTCAAACTATTCTAAATCTAATGCTGGTTGTAGGCCAACAGAACATTTATGCTGAAATTGCTGAAACATGACTCCAATGACATCTAATTACTTGTCTGAAATTCGAGCAGGCGAGGGACGATGGACGGCAGTGAGCGCTTTGCCTGTAACGCATTTTGCACTTACCAAGACCTCAAGAGTGATACAAAATCCCTTTATATTTCACAGGCACATACCAAGATGCCTCATGGTGAGTGGATGAGTTTGGCATTTATCTACTAACACAATAGACCTTTTTTTCTTTTCCTTCTAAGTGTGTGACGCTGAGTCGCTAATTGTTTCTGTATTACAAGGTCATGGAATTTGTATCCTGGCATTGGACGTGTCACTGTCAATGGGCTGTAATAGCAGTTACACAGCAAAAGACTATTTATGAACATCATCTTGAGAACCTTATGCCATTTTTTTAGTAATCCATAAAGCACCTAATATGATTATATGATGTCACATGTTTAAGGTAAATTAGTAAATGTTGTATGGTCTTCTGACTGGCATTCATTCAGACAGTAAGAGAATGGCCTTTTCCCTTCTCTTGTATTAGCATGTCACATTCGCCTGAGTCACATGGTTTTCATTCAAAGTGACTCATGGCCATTATACAAAAAAGCCTCATTCTTTCACTAGTAGGGTTCTGAACCTGGTGCATTACTGGTCAACCTGGCAATCTTCCACCAGTCACAAAGAAATGAAGTATTATTCTAAATGTCTCATTCCATTATGTTCCGCTTAATTCTATACTAGAGATCAGGGTCATGGGCGGGGGTTCCCAATGACCATCTGGGGAGATTTGGGCACAGGGGCAGATACATGCAGGACAGGGCGCCAATCCATCACTGGGCACATGCTATATAAGGGCAATTTAAAGCTGGCTCAGAATCTTCTTCACATGTTTTGTAGGTTTGTTTGTAAAAACGAGAATAAATGGATATGAAAACAAACCAGGAGCAAAAGAAAATAATTAATAAAAAGCACCAGACAGAAAAAAAATTCATTATAAATATTTATTTTTTTGTTAATGCAGTGTACAATCTATTTCTGCAGTTAATAAGTTTGCAAAATAATACTGAAAACAAGCAGGAATATGACTACAGAGAGGCCAGTTCACTTTAAATCCATGCATTTAGAGGGTGAAATCATGAAAATGTGATCTCTTATGTGTGTATGAAATTTAAAATCATTTATCAGAAGATGGTAGAACTATAGTGAACTATCAGATTGCCTAGTCCAACATATAGCCCAAATTAGATTAGATTAGATAAAATTTTATTGTCATTGTGTACAACACCAATGAAATGCAGTAAATGCCAGATCTAAACCAATTTTCATTTGTTTGGGCCTCAGATGTTTTGTGGGAGACATTTTAAAGATCTGGTGTTTGCAGAAAACCCATGCTATTTCTTATTTATAAGGCAGATGTTGATGGACTTTGTCGAATAATAATGCCTTTAATAGAAACAATAATTAATATTCATACCTAATTTTAACATTTAAATTTTTTGAAGAAAAAAAAATTCTGAGGGAAATAATGTGGACTATTATTTTTTAAACAATCTTACATTTTACATATTTGAATATGTAACTGCGTTAAATTTTATAGCACAATTACAAATTAAAATATGTAAAATTAAAAGATTGTGTGTATATATACATACAGTCCCTGACAAAAGTCTTGTCGTTTATTGATCTTGTAGGAAGAAAAAATAATAACTTGACTTGTTGATCGTGGAAATCAGAAATGGCTTATATGCAAGGCAAGCCCTCTGGATTATACTTATTATGCCAAAAGAAAGTTTTGTATCATTTTATAAATCATAAATTTAGTCATGCTTTTTTTAAATCTCTAGCAGGATTGATTACTGCAATGGTCACTTAACTGGACTTCCAAAAAAAGACCATTAAACAGCTTCAGATGATTCAGAATGCAGTTGCCAGAGTTCTGACCAGGAGCAAAAGAAAAGAAAACACCATCTAAAGTCCTTACACTGGTTACCAGTCAGTTACAGAATAGACTTTAAGGTGTTGTTACTGGTTTATAAATATCTTAATGGTGTAGGACCAGTGTTTTTTATCAGATCTGCTACAGGGATATGAGGCAAGCAAAACTCTCAGATCTTTAGGAACCCAACCCCAGGTGAGAACTAAACATGGAGAAGCAGCATTTAGCTGCTATGTCAC
Source organism: Xyliphius kryptos (assembly GCA_025769995.1). Taxonomy (NCBI): domain Eukaryota; kingdom Metazoa; phylum Chordata; class Actinopteri; order Siluriformes; family Aspredinidae; genus Xyliphius; species Xyliphius kryptos. The sequence goes on from JAOUQT010044175.1 coordinate 7,636, forward strand.
TCTTAAATGGAACCAGTTGAATAAGAACATTAAACAAGCCCAGACTTTAGACTTTTAAATCCAAACTAAACACACTCCTTATTAAGCAGGCTTACAGCTCAGTTTAAATTAATAGTCCCTATCAGCTATTGTTTTTAATATTCTGTGTCTTTTCTTTTTATTCTTTTTCTATGTATTTTCTTTATTTTATTCATATTTGTTCTCTTTTATGAACTATTTTGATTATTTAAATGTCTTTTAATACTTTCTTTTACTACTCTGTAAAGCACTTCTGTATAAAAGGTGCTCTAGAAATGAACCTGCCTTGCCTTCAGGACCCATTGCATAGCATTTTGGTAAATGCCAGTCATGGACAACCAAAAAGATGGACTTGTTAATGAGGTGAAGCATATGGAACCACAAAAGGCAACATCAAAGGTAGCTGAACTGTCATTTAAGTAATATTACAGAAGGATAACGGTACATGGTGTTATTTATTGTGAATTTAAATGTAAACAGATACCACAATGCTTCTCTTACAGTAAATAAAATAAATAATGTATGTGATACGGTACATACACTGTACACTACCATTATAGTGTTTAAGACTTTCACTGAGCATTGGAGTTTTTTTTGATAATCAGATTCAAAAAGACGAAAAGCAGTAACAAAATGAAATAAAATATGTTCATAAGTAACATAATTAAACACATTTTTATCTATAGTAGATTCTGGATATACTATACATGGCTGTTACTCCAGCAAAGAAACGCTGTACAGTAAGTTACTCAACATAAAAGACTGGTTCTGAAAAGAACTCAAGGTTAAAAGCTCTGAATTTTCTTTAAACATTTTGTACGTTTATTTGTGGAAGAGAATTAATAGATATGAGAGCAGACCAGAGAAAAAATTGAAAGAATTTATTTAAAAAAAAAAAAAACCCAGACAGAAAAAAAATGGACGTTTGTAGTTTTACAATTACAGACTGTAGTACGTCTTTCGTTGTTTTTGTTGGTTCTCTGTCTTCTATTGGTCAGACCATCACAGAACAAGTATAATTTGGGTGGTGGATTGTTTATTGTCAGTTCTGCAATAAACCCCATAAATAAGCCCATCCATCCATCTCATTATCATTCCCTTAATCCTTTTCAAGAGGCTAGGGTCGTGGGGGAGGCGGTGCCCCCTAGGGCAGAACGTTTCATGCGCTGGGCAGATACACCCAGGACAGGGCGACAGTCCATCGCTGGGCACACACTTACTCACACAGACACACACACTATATGTAGATCCATTCAACACTGCTAAATGTTGGAACAACCTTCCCAACAACATCCGAAAGGCTGAGTCACTCAACATTTTCGAAACACACCTCTTCCACACCACTTGCTATGAAAAAAAATTTAAAATGAAAGAAAAAAATACCCAGATCAAGTAATGCACAGGGGTTCTGCAGTTTAGCTGTTTTTCCTAAAAAGGACTGACTTGTCTTGTTCTCTCATTTGTAACTGCCTTTTGATAAAAGCGTCTGCTAAATGACTAAATGTTGATGTATATAGAGGCAATTTAGAGTGCCAATTCAGATCAAATCCAAGTTTTTGGACTGTTGGAGGATTGTCTTTTTTCTTCACTTACCATATAGATGGTCTTTGTTGCTTTACAATTACACGGTTTTCTTATTATATCTGTTTCTCTGCTGTCAGGCCCCTGTTGGTTCTCTGTTCCCTATTACTCAGGACCATCACAGAACAGGTTTATGTAAAGGGACGTCCACAGTATGTACTGTAGTCCAAAGAACTACAAAGTCCATCTTTATGGTAAGCAGAAATTATACCCTTTATTAACCATTTGTCTTAATGTACATGATTATAATGATTCAACTGTATTTAGTTTGCCCATACCCTAAAAATATATTACTTTAGACAATAAACTGTCTTTAAATAATAAAAGGACTGAATTATTACACAATGATGATTCACTGCTTTTGCTGATAGCAGAAGAAACTCTGACTCATTTTGTTGTTCAATATACTGAGACATCACACAACCAGTCACCCTTACTGCTAAAGACTTCAGTGCCGAAATAAAGAAAAATCAGGAACAACAAACAATACGAGCGTCACCATGGACCAGTGAATCAACTGTGAGATAATGAGGTTTCGTCTGGTTTTATCTTTTACTTAACACCACAGAGAATAACTTCTTAAAAGATGATAAATGATAAAAGTCCCTGATGTTAGTGTAATCTAATATTTTGAAACTAGCCTGAAAACACAGTTTTTGGAGGCTGAAATTACAGCATGTAGATTATTGTTAAGTGTGTATGTTACTCATGTTTACCATATGGAAGTGGAGCGTTCCTGTGTTACCACAAAAAAGCATTATGCAAAACCATGTGGACTATATAATCATGTGAGTTCCATAGTGCTCCAACAACTGTAATGACTATTTTGTTATTTTGACATTAAAATACAGTAAAAAAGGTTTTAAAGATTATGTTCTAAGTAACAATGGTTGGATGGTCTACAGTCTATGAATGATAGACATAAACATATTTACATTAAGAAGTACTAAAAAAGTACTAGCATGAGAGGGTAGAACTATTCTTCCCACCTTCAAAGCTATAATAGAAAATTTTATCTCTTTTTTTTATCATTTTCCACCAAAAACTATACTAGGGTCATGAACCAATGAAGGAAACTCACGTGGACTCCAGGAAAACATGGAAACTACCCAGATTGGGATTCGAACCAGGAATCCCCAGCGCTGAAAGGTGAACGTGTTAACCACTAAACCACCATACCACACACACTGTATGATGCAATTTAGAGAAGTAAATTCACCTTGACTGTGAAAGGAAACCAGAGAGCCCGAGGAAAACCCACATGGACACGTGAAGAACATGTAAACTCAAACCTGGATCTCCAGCATTGAGAGGGCTGTGCTAACAACTAAGCCAAAACATCTAAAGTATGGAATTACTTTTAATTGGCCGAACGACAAAAAGGTCATCTGTACACTCTGCAAATTTTTAATGGCACATCATGGCAGCACCAGCGTGATACATGAACACCTTAAACGCAGGCGATCTTTCAAGCCACTGTAAGTTTCTATTTGTGTTTTTTCCCTTTAAAGAGAAATTAATTTTTATTTAATCAGTAGCTACTTAAGTTAATGTTTAGATTAGATCCTGAGCTTATACTGTGTCCTTGGTGCATGTTGGACATGACGAGACATGTACCTATTTTATGTTTACTATTATTTTAAGCGAGCGGCACGGTGGCTTAGTGGTTAACACATTTGCCTCTTAGTGCTGGGGATTCCTGGTTCGAATCCCAATCTGGGTGGAGTTTGCATGTTCTCCCTGTGTCTGTGTGGGTTTCCTCCGGGTTCTCCG
>JAOUQT010044182.1:0-11006 GCA_025769995.1 Xyliphius kryptos
TCTTGCTAAGTGCCTCTAATTTCTACCTGTTGTCTGTTCCATTCGCACAACAGCAAGTGAAACTGATTCAGTGTTGCTTTCTTACTGGACAGGTTAATTTTCATTTTATTTTTTGAGCAGTATATATATGTATATGTGTGTATGTGTGTGTGTGTGTGTGTGTGTGTGTGTGTGTGTGCCCCTCCCAGTGGCCCCGTGGTATGCTCAGAATGCTGGTGTGTGTAATAACACCCCTGTTTACTCCAGCAGCTGGAGTGGAAGAGCTACAATTCTGCCAGACCCCTCATGCTCAAGAGAATGACGAAGAAATGACTCACCACTTGCTGTGTTTACAATTAGCTCACCACCTTCTGTGATTAATTAAAAGAACACCACACTATACTTTCTGAGAGTAATTCTTCAAGAGCTGAAAATGTAATTCTATTTGCATGCAGTTGATAACTGCCTTTTTGTTCGTCATTATCTGATAAAACATCAGCAGCACAGTGGCTTAGTGGTTAGCCTGTTTGCCTCTCAGCACTGGAGATCTAAGTTTGAATCTTAATCTGGGTGGAGTTTTCATATTCTATCTATGTCCGCGTAAGTTTAGTCTGAAAATATAGATTCAAGGTTAATTGGATACTCTAAATTTACAGTGAAGTAACCTGCCACAACTCCCTATCCTTACTTTTCCCAATTATTATATTCATTTATGACTACTCTGGGCTTGAATGTGCATAACTGAGTGATGACATGCAAGATTAGTGTGCTTCCCACCTTTCCCACAGATTTTCCTGAGTATGCCCCTGAACCATTACAGTCCTCTTCAATATAAAGCACGTCCTGCTGTTAAATAAGTAATTATTTTCATAAGTAATTTTTTTCTGTTAAGCAAAAGTATTTTAAAGACCAATATATTATTTAGCAATGTATATCACTGACAATATGAGCAAATACATTATAAAGACCTTATAAATTTAACTTATTATTATAATTATTTAACTGATGGTTTTGTTAGGTATTCTGTTAGTTTGCTTTATTCTTTTATGGTCAGGACCCCCACATAGCAGGAATTATTTGGGTGGTCGATGGTTCCCAGCACTGCAGTAAGATTTATTTGGTGTTATTATGTGCTGTACTAAATGAGTAGATTAACGCAGCAACCAGCATCCTATAGACGGCTCTGTTGAAGGTTTATAGTATGACCAACACAAAAGGTGTGACAAGTGAGTGTCTCTATCTAATTTAACATATACATACGCAGCATAAGATATGTAATTAGTCTATTGCCTTGTTGTTTGTATTGCTTTCACCAAGTCAAATTCCTTGTGTAACTTGTACGAATAAAAAAAATTCCGATTATCTTACCAGCACAACATACACCAAACACAATCATCAAACTGCTGTCACTGCAGTGCTGACAATTATATTCCTCCCAAATACTACCAGATTTATGGTGCCCTCATGGGATGGGCTGTTGTTTTCTTAATGTAGAACCACAAAGTGCTAAAAGAAAGTTTGTCTGTGTGTGGATGCCAACATGTGCTATTTGTCCGCCTCACTGTAATGTTTATTAAATACAACAGCTTAGTTCTTTTTTTGAATTTTTTTAGTTATGTTTGGCTTAAACGTTTAAAACTCAAGAAAATCTGAGAAACAGTAATGGGCTGCGTCTAACTTACGGTGAAAAACATTGTGTTAAAATTGAGCTAGAAAAAAGTGACAGTTAGAAAGAACGACTTTTGTCTGTATAAACAAAGAAAGTGTTGGTTTTTCCTTCTTGACATTTTCAGTAAATTTTAGTTGCCAAATATTGGTCCATCTTTTTTTGCTATAGTCTGTGAATTGCATTCTTCTTGTCCAATAACAAGTGAATTATTAAAGATTTGTATTATTTTTATAGTTTAAAATGCTCCACTTTAAATGTTCAATCGGTTAATGCCAGCTATTTCAACTGAACTAAATTTAGGGTTGTGTTACTAGTCTGATCTGGGACCAAAGATAGACCAGAGGTGTCGTATTATGACATACCCCCTAGACGAGGATGACCCCCATGTTTGCTTATGTGTGTAGAGCAATTATAGCAATGTTGATAAATCATTGATATAGGAATGCATTTTACACATTTATTTAAAAATAAATAAATGAAAATGTAAACTCTCTTGCATGCAATAACCTTATTACTAAAAAATAGCTTTGCATCAATTGTCAATGTGCATCAATAATAATGGATAGTTCATAACACATAATATGTATTATATATTACATATGCACATTTTGGGCAAACATTTCGGCAGACCTGTTGCTGTTCTCGGTTGCAGTAACTTAAGTCCAACTCAGTATTTCTGTTCTGTGATGCCACACATCTTAAACTGAAGTATTTTACCACCTGACAGATGACCAACCACCCAGTTTTCAAACTGTTCTGTGGTAAAGTATAACGTTTGCTGTGCCTTCATGGCTGATGTAGTGTTTTTAAATACAGTGTTGTGGAATTATCTGGAACCAGAGTGATCTGTAGTTTGGCTCTGTGGTTTAAATTTGGCAAGGCCCAACTCTGTAGTCTAGACACGAATAGAGGACTGTGGGTAATTGAGGGATGCCAGTGACAGCAGTAGAAAAAGTTATAAATGTACTGCACACTGACTCGGTGTAGCAGGTGGTAGAAGGGCTTTAAGTATAAATACCCTGTAGTGGGTGATCTACTTGGCCTAGTAGGCCTACCTCATGGGAGCTGGATTAAGTGGATGATTGAAGATGGCTCATTGCAAATAAGTAATTTTCCATTGTCTCTTAACCCATTTTATTCCATTTGGGGTTTAATATTGATGCACTGAGATTAGGAAATGCAGCTACAACACCAGAAAGATGTATTTGAAAGTAGGCTTTCATGTTATTCATTCATTCATTATCTTCCAATAATCCTGTACTAGGGTCATGGTGGTGTTCCCCATACACATCCATTTGAGAAAGTCTTGTGTGCTGGGCAGATACACCCAGGACAGGGTGCCAATTTATTGCTGGGCGCACACACTCACACAGCCACTCACAAACACTATATGGGAAAATTTAGAGCATCCAATTTACCTTGAATCCATGTTTTTGGATTTTGGCAGGAAACCGGAGAACCCAGAGAAAACCCACGCGGACACGGAGAGAACCTGAAAACTCCACCCGATTGGCATTCGAACCGGAGGCGAACATGCTAACCACTAAGCCACTGTGCTGCCTTTTATTATTATTTGTTAGAGAATTAGACTTCTTTGCTTAAGCTAGTTGAATTGTTTTGCATATTTAATTAGTTTTTACTGTTTAATTGCCAATAGGCAATTCAATTTCAAGATGAAGTACAATGGGAGCATGTATAAACATCAGCTGCATTGTATATGCTTTTGCATATGGGTCAGTGTACGTTGTTTACATTCTGAATTGTGATTCTATGTGGTTTACAACAAAATATTTTTAGTGCATTTGAAATTGGAGTGTACATACTGTATAATGTACAGTGTAATGCAGCCAGTGGAACATAACGCGATGCAACCTAAACCATGTTCTAAATAGTTAAGAAAATAAAGGGCAGTTTTTAAAAGCACAAAACAAAGGTTTAGAACAAATATAAATATCTGTCATTTTAATGTATTTTTTTGCTGCAAATAACTCATAAGGAGATGTGTTTTTGTTTGTTTATGTGACTCTTATGTGCCTTCACAAGTGTTCCGCACATTTTTATGAAACAGTAAATCAGTTGTATGATGTTCATTCACTAATCAGTTCACTATGTAGAAAATGTTATGTTGTGAATGAAGGATGAGAAAACACGTAAACTATTCCAAACACAGCTTTAATCTTTGCAAGCAAGTTTCAATTGTGGTGTACCACTTTGTGCCAAACTGCATAAGAGAATTGTCAGTCAGTTCAAAGGTAATGTTTCTCGGTACAAGATTACAAAAATATTAGGGTTTGTACTGTCTACACTTTAGATCTATTTACAGTTTAGTAGAAGACAATAAAAATGCATTTGTGGTGAATCTATTGTAGTTTGGGAAAGATAGGAAAGGCCATCAAAACTGTAACCAATGTAGTATTGTTGCTGAAATTTACAGAGCAATTCCAGTTTATTCCATAGGGTTTGAACGTTTCATTTAAACTCTCTGCTGAACATCTTACCTTCTTGCTCCACCTTGATCTAAACACTGATTAAAACACTGCCAAATAGGATGCTGGTCATTGGTGTTTGGTGGATTATTAAAGGTATTTTCAAACCATATTTATCAGTGCAATACACATTAACACATAACTACTACATTTGCTCCGAAAAACGGCCCAACCATCAGAAAACGGGCAAAATGTAGTAGTTATGTGTTAATGTGTATTGCACTGATAAATATGGTTTAAAAATACCTTTAATAATCCACCAAACACCAATGACCAGCATCCTATTTGGCAGTGTTTCAATCAGTGATTAGATCTAGGTGGAGCAAGAAGGTACAAACTACTATCTGTTAATGTAGTGTAAATGTAAAAGTGTATTCATTTGGTAGGCCTAAATTGAACTTATGAAATGGATACTAATTGTGGTTTACCTAATTAAATGGCCAGTGAGTGTTCTTGTGCTCGAATTAATGTCAAAGTCCCTGTGTTTAAAAAAAACCCGCTGCAGGTGGATCTTTACATAAGTGAATAAAAAAGAAAGGTGCGGCACAAAAAACATTTTAGTATTCACAAAGCAAATCACTATATCCCCCATCTTTATAAAGTAAATAGGAATATAAAGCAATGAGAGATGATATGAATAAATGGATGAAGACTGACTCTCCCATATGATGTAAAGATAAAACATAATTCGTTAAGCCTGCACAGCCTGAACTTCTTTTATAGCTACCACCGCTTGCATTCACCACGATGAATGATGAGCCTTTGTATGCAGTGTGTGGTCTGTAATTTCGATTGTGTTTTCTCTATTATTTGAACTAAGCTTTCCCACTCACTTTTGCTTTCCTGGCTTTGGAGATCCTATAGTTTAACTTAACCTTCAGAGATATGTGAATTCTTGCTCTTTCCATTCTCTGTTTATATTTCACCACTTAGCGGGTATCAGATAACAGGCCACAGATCTCAAAGGCGGGGCTAGATGGGCTTAGAGGCAAACTTGGCGAAGGCATGCTTAACGAGGCGACATGCAAACATTCAGGGTTGGAACTCTTTCACTCTCGGGTGTGCTGTTGCCCTCAGGTTCTCACAATATTGTGCCAAGTCCTGCCTTTATTCTTTGCACCAGACTGAAGCCGTCTGCATTTCAGGAGAGTGTTCCACTTTTTTAAGTCGGTGACTTTCAATTGCCCAGTGACCAAACTGGAGGTGGCCCTAAGTCTTAACTCAATTACTCTGACTTTGACGGTTCAGGCAGAGAACAGCCGTAACCTCAACCCAACCTGCTTAAGCTGAAACAATATCCAAACAAATCAGTTATGCTGTGACAAAAGCCAGATCCTGGCACACCAGGCACCACTGCAAGTTGTTAACCAGAACTTTCTGTTCAAGACTGTCAGCACATAGCTGTATCACAAGAGAAGAGGAAACAGACTTTTCAGAGCAAGGGCTAAATTACTTCATGGACAAAGTGTACAAATCAGTAAACCGGTAGAATTTTGATAAAATCCAGTCAGTTGGTTTGTGGTGTCCAAGAGTAAACTTAAGATAAAGTTCATTAAAATTATAAATGTGGTGATTGCTCCAAAATGTATCAACAAGTGCACTTAGATGTAAAAATACTGATTATCTTACCATGAACTGCACTTTAAGAATGTTCAATTTTCTTATGAATGCTACAGCAACACTGTAGGAAATCCTAATCAGCCATGACCATGGGGGTTGGTATAGCGCTATTAAATGCCTTGTGCACAGCAGTGAATGATTAGGATGAATTAAAAGCACAGATCATGTTATTAACCTGAGGACGACGGCTTTATTTTCTCTGCTTTTGTGAGACAGACGCTTCAGGGTGTTGGCCCTTTCCTCTGAAAAACAGACTTCATTTTTTCATTGTCAGTCCCCTTGCTCTGTCTTTCTCTCTCTGACGCACTTCGCTCAGCACAAATCATCCTCACATAAGCAACAACACACTCTTGGATGATATCTGTGTCTGTATTTGTTTCAGCTACACAGTGTCTGCATGCACCATGAGTGCATTCGGCTGTTGGACTAAAGACAAGAACTATAAAACTGCAGATTCGTCTGTGCTAAAAAACAGAGCCCTCCACCCATCTCAGATTCTTTCAAAATGTGAGGCGAATGCTTGAGTTAGAGCTTTTAATTACATCTTTTGTTGCCACGGTGAAGGCTTCAATCCGTTTCAAGCGAATTCTGAAGCTTGATTTCACAATACTGTGAATCCTGGCTTGCCCACAAAGAGAGAAATCCCAAACTCACAGATTTCCTGATATGAAACTAAGAATAGGAGTTAGGTGAGACATGAGGGTTAACTGAATGGTTTGTCTTTGTCAATACTTTCATACTCTCGCCTTTTCCAGATTTACATGCGTGAAGAACACACATGCAAGCCACAGTTAAACCCCCCATTATTGGTTAGCTGCCAAGTGTCATGCTAAAACAGAGGGTGTTACAAATTCCAGATGGGATACTGGCATTACTGCCTACTCTAAACACTCCGACTTTGTGAATATCTTCGTTCTATTGCCCACATGGAAACCCAATCTTCACAAAGCATACAGTCATTTTTTTCCTACTCAGTCTCTTCCTCTTGTGTATGAAAGAGGCCGGGTCTTTAATTAAAACCAGAGACTGTTTTAGTTTAAATCGTTTCATTAAAAAAAAGTTACTCTTTAACAATTACGTTAGCTCTTATTATTATGAACTCAGTTGGTATAGTAGCTTTTATTATGAGCCACTGAAGCATGGTGCCTGTGGCCTTTATATCAGTCTTTTCCTTTTTATTACTAAACCAGCCTGTTAAAATACAGCAAGCAAGGAAAACACTAACTGTGCAGGGACAGTAAGTTCCCAGTTCTATCCTAAACGTCCTGCTTCTAACAGCTGACTTCGATAAGAATGCAGGCTGTATTGGGGTGTAGCACAATGTTCATGTCCCAGAGGCCCTGCCTCCACCCACTTCTTTCCAGTCTCTCCTCATCACATGCTATCTACACACATATCTATCATGATATATCAGCGCATGAAGAGATATACTTACAGGTCTGAAGTTTCTTCCTTTTAAACATGAGACTGTATTAATGCAGTGATTCACTGTTTATGATATCTTTACTTTTTTGATTGTATAAAATCAGGCCAGATAGATAGATATTAAAGATTTGTGGCCTTCATTTTTCACAAGTGAATAAGAACATGAAAGGCCTCTAGGGTCTCGTGTCCTTTATTTTTTTGTTATACGTTTCCTGTTTCAGGTCAATTTCATACTGTTGGGCTTTAATCAGCATGAAACAAATGAAATATATTTTTTTAAATAGTTGTATTATTGGGGAAAATTAACTGTTAACATATCTATTAACCTTTGCTTTATGTACCTGGACCCCCTTGAGCAGCAATAACTTCAGCTAAAAAATTCTTGTAAAAGTTGGTTAGTCTGTAGCTGATTGGCTTGGGGGAATTTTAGCCCATTCTACTGTACAAACTGTAGTTTAAAATACTTTTCACTAAATTAAATTCAGTACTGGATATGTTTAGTGTTACCATCTCGTTGCATTGTTCATCTTTCCTGGCCCAAAGAAACCAAACCAAAATACCATCACCACCAGGTTTTAAAGATGAGATGAGTGCCGCTGAAACCACCAACCAAAATGTCCAATCGTCAGCATCCTGTAAGCATTAATAAAAGATTAGATGTGTACCTGCAAAAGTAATTCCTTGAGTAGACAAATAGATGAACAGCAGAATGGATGAGAAGTCAGACATGCACATATAGTTCCCACATAACCACAATGCTATATAAAAAGTGAGATTAATCTAGGGATGGGTAAGAGAGTTAAAAGAGCTTGTCTGATCTGTTCAAAGATGTAACCTCAACCTCAGACCAGGCCTACCAGTGTAACATCAGAGTCTGACCACACAAATTTTCACAGACACACTCCAAAAATCTTAAACAAAGCCTTTTTGCAAAGTGGTGGGCCAGCTTTAAATGGGATGTCATAAATGTTTCTGTAGATTTCAATTGTATCTTTATACCACCTTTGTGTCGTTTGAGCAGCAACACCAGGGATTGGTGACCAAGAGTGTTTAGCAGCACTGCGCAGGGGCAACTAATTTTTAGTTAATAAACAAAAACATTCACACATTTACACCGTTTGTAGAAAACATCCTCATAAGCTGAGTCAGGGGTTGGTACTGTATAAACAGTGTGTGTGCGTCTGTGTGTTAAATACAGGCTTCGTACCTAATTTCACATGAGGCACAACATTTTTTGGTAAATTCTAAAATCATAACAAACAACCTAAATTTAAATTCATCTCTGCATTCTGTGCAAAGGTTTTTTTTTTTTTTAATCTAACAAAGTCAGCACTTAGTAACACCCCATTAAAAACAAATCATAGCTTTAGAATGTTATTTACGCAACGGCCCTGCAGATTTGAGATATACCTGGTTCACCTACCATGCACAGCTTGTTTAATCTTGCTCCATAAAGCTTTTAGATTACGACTGTGAGAACCATGCGTTCTGTGGAGGTCTTTTCAGGAAGTTGTAAAAGCCATCCTGTGTAAAGTTTCAACCATTTAATAGAAATGTTAGGGGAATCATTTCTCTACTTATACATTGCCAATGTCAACAGTTTCAAAACATGATGAATCCAAAACATATGGAATCCAACCTCATGCTATATAAGGACTGTTTTTGGAACTTATTGTAATATGTTTAACTGCAACATCATATAACATTTCACACTGTACGAACTACAAACTAAAATAACATGACTTTTTTTTTTTTTTAAACTTAAAATAATTATGTTTGTAGACTGCATCAGCTTAGAATTTAGATTAAGAGTCACAGATTTAATAAAGCTTGGAATTTAGACAAACCTTTTGATTTTAGGGTGGCATGGTGGCTTAGTGTTTAGCACGTTCGCCTCTCAGCGCTGGGGATTCCTGGTTCGAATCCCAATCTGGGTGGAGTTTCCATGTTCTCCCAGTGTCCGTGTGGGTTTCCTCCGATTTCGGTTTACTATGACAGTGTGTGCTCATTTTAGAGAAAGACAAAATTAGCATTGACTATAATGTTCATGATATTTATTGAACTGAACACTTAAAACAAATACAAACATAAAAATCGTAACCCATTAGTGTGTGCAAACAAAGTTCCACTGGTTTTAGCTTGTTTTACATCATTCATAATTTCTGTAAAGTTTCAAATTCAAAGTATCTTGATTTATGTATTGATTTATTTATTTAAAAAAAAGTCTAACTTTGCTGCAACTTACTGAGGTTCGGTGGTTCGAGCTGAAATACACATCAAAATATTCAAGTCTGCCCCACTGCTACTGCTGGGCTTTTAAGCAAGGCTCTTAATCCGGACTTGCTCAGACTGTATGATGCAATGACTTCTGTAAGGCTTTCTCTCAAGGCATCTATTTAATGTATTGTCAGTGTGTGAATCATCTCACATTTTCAATGTTAGAATGAATAGCACGAAAGACTTCACTGCTTGAGAAATGCAAAATAAACACTTGTGACTCCCAACAATAATATTTTACTAACTTGACAAATAATAACTTGGTGTGGCTTTGTCAGGACTATTATCTCAGGAAATGTAGAATGTAAAATATTGCATATAAAACAGGGAGTTTTTGTGTTTGTTTACAGATCATTACAGCCCTAATGGTTATCAGACCTTCAGACATTAAACATGTTATAAATCTGTCCAAACCAAATTGACAATTAATCAGAGATTGACGTATTACACTGTGTTCTTATAATTTTAAATGATCTGGGACATCTCTACCACAGTTATGTTTGAGCCTCTTTGACCTTACATGTTCCTTTATCCAGTTGGGTGCAGTTAGCTCACATTTGCGAGCACGATATGTGGAGCAGGTACACTTATTAAACTTACATTTACTGAATATGGAACAAACGCATAATAATATACACCCTAGAGAAAAAGAAATGTGAATTTAAATGAATCCATTCTGCTTCAATTCTTTTTTTTTTGCATGAACATAACCCTGGTGAGGTCAGGCACTCTTCAAGACTATCCTGGAAATGACAAAATCCATAAACAAGACACTCATGTATTCTTACTCCTCGTTATCATTTCATTTACTCATTTAGCAGATCCTGTTTTCAAATGCGACTTACAAATGAAAGAGCCACACAAGTCAGTAGTTTAGAAAAAAACAGCTATATTCTAGTATTATCTAACCTGAGCAATACTCATTTTTTGTAACAAGTGTCTGTGAAAAAGGTGAGTTTTTAGAAGTTTCTTGAAAATGGCTTTAATATTTTGCCACTGCGGCATCACATAAACTGCCAATGGTCCACATTGTAAATGTCCATAACACTAAATTAAAACCAAAATGTCCCAAATGTACCTGCTGTACTGGGAAAGGACACAAAAGAAAGCGGAAGCAGTATCTTAACATTTTGTCCCATATTTACTACAATGTTAACTTAACATTTTTAGTGGTATATTCAGCTTACCTGCTCATTAAATGATAATTTTAAGCCATTTTTAAGCACATTGGCTCCAGATGGTGTAGGCCACAATTTTCAAATTTGCTTCCATTTGCTCTGATGCCATACTTTAGATCTAAACAGTGTGTATGTGCCATCATTAACATCTAACATAACTGACTAGCTTCCTCCTTTTATTTCATCCATTACCCAAGTTTACAAATGTTGTTTAATCTGTATTAATGCACAGATCTACAATAAAAGACACCTCCATTATTTTAAAAATAGGGTGCTTGTAAATAGAGTTCATGGTTTAATTGTAAGTATCATGGCCTCATTGCAACAATGCTGTTTATAAGTGAAATGCATTTTCAAATATTTTAACTAAAT
>JAOUQT010044190.1:0-21352 GCA_025769995.1 Xyliphius kryptos
CAGTGGCAAGAAAAAACTCCCTGTAATGATGTTATTTTAGGAAGAAACCTTGGGAGGACCAAGTCTCAGTGGGGGACACATCCTCCTTGAGCGGCCAGGCAGCATCACAGAAGAGAAAACATATAGAAAACATTTACAGTAGCTTATTATTTAGTAAATGTATATTTAAAGTAATCTCATCTTAACTGAATGATTAGTTCACCATCCCTGATTATATCAGGCTATTAACTTATTTTCCTATTGAAGAAACTATTATGAAACATTTTTCTGTATTTTTGTTTTGTTTCTTTTTCTATTTGACTATTGTAAATTGAATATATATATATAGTATATTTTCTGTTTGCTTTTACATTTGCGGTTTCATTTTGTAATTGTCTGTACTTCATGGGATTCATTTGTCTATTATCATTAATTATTCTCAGCTTTGTTGGCCTTAATGTGTGTTAATATATATTTAAGCCAGTCTCCTTCCTATTGTCTCCATTTGAGGTTGCGTCTGGTGTGTGTTCCAACTCAATTGAAAATGTATGGTGTATTAGAGCATCAGCATTGGACAGTTGTGGGCTTGGGGTTATGGGACCCGCTTTGTGCCCTGACGGTTTTGACCCGGTTTGATTACTAGTCCCACCAAGTGCTATGGCTGAAGTGCCCTTCGGCAACTCACCTAACCATAATTGCTCTCTAGGCGCCATCTCCATGGCTGCCCACCGCAGGTATCATTGATTCAAAGACTCGTATTGGTATATTGTATAGTCATATACTGCTGTTAAAACAAACTTATCAAGGATTGCTTAATTTGTTGTCATACATTTTGCTAACCAGTTTTTTCTCCAACGAGTTCTTCATCTTATTGCTCATTTCACCTCTAGTCCCTTGCTGTCTCTAATTACCCTTTTCTTTTCTTTCATCAAATGCACACTGAGGGCAATTCACACCCCTACCAAACTCCTTCACACTGCATTCTCATCAGTAGACCTCTTGAGTAAATCACACATGCACACACATGCGCGTGCGCGCGCACACACACACACACACACACACGTATGCACGCACACACAAATGATGAGAGGCATAGAAATTAGGTTGGATGTATAAACTGAATGTCAGGTGTCGGACAGAACAACAGACAGATAGAAACGAGTGGTTTATTGTGTTTACAGGCAGAGTGGACGACATGAAAAATAGTACTCACATAGATATCTGCACCGTAAAATCCATCCTGGTACACAACACTGTGAAGACACACAAACGCAAACCAACAATTTTATATGCTGTAAGTTCATATCACAATAGATACAGTACAGTATATAAGAACAGCCTCTCATTGAGATGGATAGACCTTCATATATAAATAGAGAACTAATGAAAAATAAAACACACCTTGAATTAATGACCATGCATACATATTTTTTACCTTTGAAGCAACAAAAAATATTTGTACTGCATAGTTACAGTGAATGTGTGTAATACCACATGAACCTTTAATATGTTAATGCAATTGTAGCCACTAATGTGTAAAAATATTGTAATTTGGTTCTACATCTGTTGGATATTAAAGTTGTTTTTGTGATCAACGTGTATTAATATGAATATGTGTACATTTATAAAACGGGCTGATCTGTTCCCATAAATCTGATAGGCTGAGCCGTTTGATCATCTGTGACATTATTGACAATACTGCACACCTCTGACCTCTTCACATTCAAATCAATGTGTTATAACCTATACATTATTTTAAATCTTGTACCATTAATGGAAATATAGATTGATAAATCTAGCAATCCGATACAGGACGAGCACTAAGCTGGTATCACGTTACTCAGTGATCAAAATTCACAACCGGACTTGATTATGGAAGACGATTTATTAACAATTTTGGTTTTGTTTTCAATAAACAAGTTTCTTAATCAAACATTGTTTTTTTTTATTATAGTGTGTTTGTAATGTTTTATAAAAGCAATACAGCTCTTGAAGTTGTGCATTATTGTGAATAAATCATGGGAAATAAAGGCGTTGTTAGGCACTTTCGAAGTGGAGAGCCATTTGTTACGTTTGCGGCTAATATAAGTTAATTAATTTAACTGAAAAAAACAAAAAGGTAAGGAGTGCCTAGCGTTCCTTACACCGTTACAACTCTTTTCAGTGATTTACTTACAATAATGTATGCTTTCTTGTGCTCTATTTCTTGAGTATTTTCTGACCAACATATTAAAAAAAGTTTACTTCTGAACTACACGTCCAAATTACACTTCATACCTTGTTAAAAATTATAAAAACCTATACACTGAGCATGTTGTGTTTTGGATTTAGGGCCGTCATGTTAGCTGCACTCACCATTATATTTATATTTACATACATTATGCTTATTATAGTTAATTAATACCACAACTCCTTGTTTTATCGTTATTCATCCTATATTGCATCTATCCTAGTCCAGCAGCCTGGAGTCACCCAGATTCAGGAAGGTCAACCAGGGTTACTTCTGTTTGCAATTTGCATAATCTTCTTATTTGTATGAGTTTCCTCTGGAAGCTTACTTTCCCCAGATTTCCAGTTCATGATTATACTTTTTAAACAATCATTAATAATAATAAAAAAAACGTTTACATTTACACCTAGCATTTACACTATAAAGTAAACTATTGATGGGAAGCGTGACAACAAACACACAAACTGGTGCTGAAAACATCAGTACTATTTGGACTGTCTGTAGAAGCTTGAGATGTATACAACCAGAGCCGGAAAATATTAATAAAAGAAAAGAAAAAAAATCTGCTAAGCTGAGGCAAAATCTGAACTAGTAAAGATGAGGTAAACGTAGTATATTTAACAAACCAGTGTGAAAAACCAGTAGATAATTGGGAAGCATTTTGAAACATGCTACAAATAGTCCTCAGCAAAAAAAAAAAAAAAAAAAAAAAACACTTTCAAGAAGTACAAAGGAAAAGAGGAAGTCCAGGGCCCTGAGGCAGAGTGTCCCTGAGGTGGAAATCCACCGACAGACAAAGTTCTTCCGTTAGGGTGTAAATTAATACAACCCCCATCCTCCAGGGTCCATAGGGAAGTAATTCTGGGAAAACTGTGGTTGCAGAGGGCCGACAGGTTTGAAGATGCCATCAGGGACACCCTCTGGTGTGCCATTGGTTACGCCTTGTTAACAACAGACAGAGATATAGCACACATTGTGGGTTTGTCTAGAGTACTCTCAGTGCAAACAGGCTAAAAAAGCCCCCACAACACAAACAGGTGGTAATAAAGTGCCCTTGGTACAAAAAAGTTGTACAAACAGGCAAAGATAAAGCACTACCAGGACACCAGGTTTATCTAAATGCTCTTGGCACAAACAAGTGTCTGTGGAAGAGATGAGTTTTGAGAAGTTTCTTGAAAATGCTGAGTGACTCAGCCTTACGGATAGTGTTGGGAAGATAGTTCCACCATTTAACAGTGTTGAATAAAATGAAGTGAGAATTAGCACCTCAGTGAGTTGGAAACACCAGGTGACATTCATCACTAGAGCGCAGTGAACGAGTTTGGCTATATTTAGGAAAAATGGATTGAAGGTAAGAAGGAGCAGATTCAGAGACTGTCCTGTTGGCCAGAGTCAGTGCCTTGTTCTTTAGGCAAACAGAGAAAACCCAGCTGTGAGGCATCCAGTGGATTCACAAAAATAGGAGGATCTTCTCAGTTGAAGGAAAGAGACTTACTTAAAGTATAGACTGACAGATTTGTATTTACACAAGGAGTTGCTGGCACAAAAAAATACATTTGAGCTGAATGATTCAGATTCATTTGATGGGTTTCTAATCTTAAAAATGTTCACCATGACACAAGATTAAACAAAATATTTTCTCTGAATTAACTCTTATTACCAGGCCATGACTCATTAGCTGTTGGTTGAGACTTAAAAGACTCAGTTCTGGCTGATTTAAACTTACTTGAACAAAAGATGCTCTCCAATGTGAATGATTTAAAGTCAACAGAACTAAAGATTGAGGATTGTAGCTTTGGCGCAAACATGTTTGTGATGGTAGCACAGCAGCGCTAGGGGAGAAAAGGCAAAGCCAACGGCATTGTTCATTTAGAGTAATTAATGTGGCTCCGTCCAATGATTGTGTGCAGCCTTTGTAGGCTGCAACATCACATGCCGCGGGGAAGAGATATACTATGGACAACTTTTAGCAAGCTACAATCGCAACGTTCTTGTAACGAGCCACAGGCACCAATAGGCAGAGGTAAAGAACTTATGGGTCAAATTGGTTCTTTTAAAACACGATGTTCAGGTGGCTTAAACTTGGGAACACAGCCAAGCAACCCACACTTAGCCACACAGGCACAGAGGCAAGCACACAGGCAAGTTGTACACAGGCACATAAACAGGTGGCACAATCGAGCACACAAAGAGGCAGCAAGAGCTCAGAGAAGCAAACAATACAAGATGCTTAGACCGAAAAGATTTTGAACTTGACTCGCATAAGATATCAATAAGGCAAGGTAGGTTCTTTGAGCTGGAAGGCCATGAGCCCTCAAGACTGAGGAATCTTCCAACAGATTCACAAGAACAGAATGATCATTTCTTGTTGAATTGTAAAATTGTACAACATGAATAAAAATATCTCAGCAGTACATCTGATTCATTAAACAGCATTGTTAACGAAAAAATTTTTTTTTGTTAAGAAAATTCCACAAACAAGAGAAAGAAAATGTATTAACTTTCTGAGTAAGAAATAATAGTGTCTGATACATGTATGCATCATGTGTGTGGCATCTCACCCGCCGTATGCAGGAATATGCGGTGGAGGAGCAGCTGCCCGAAATGTGTTGTAGACTGTGCGTCCTCTCCCTCTTAAGTGTGCACCTCTGTAGGCTGCAGCTGCTGTAGCCGCTGGGTAAGGGAAGCCTGGCACTGTGCAGACACACACACACACACACACACACACAATTATTTACTTGATTCAATTTATTTTTTTTTTATAAACAAAAACAACTATTAATGCCTGCAATATATAACAAAAACAGGAACTAAAAAAAAAGAGAAATGTTTAACACTGGGTCACACCATCTTTTCATTGAATTCATTTATTCATTCATTCATTCATTCATTATCTTCAGCTTATTCCTTTATTCCCACGCCCAGGGGAGAACATCTCGGGCGCTGGGCACAAACACACACACACAGCCACACACACACACACACACACACACACAAACACTATACAGGGCAATTTAGAACACTCAATTTACCTTGCATCCATGTTTTTGGGATGTGGGAGGAAATCGGAGAACCCGGAGGAAACCAAAGCAGACACGGGGAGAACATGGAAACTCCACCTAGATTGGGATTCGAACCGGGAGTCCCCAGCGCTGAGGGGCAAACATGCTAACCACTAAGCCACTGTGTCGCCCTTTTTCTTAAATTATATATTTTAATTGTTTGTAAATTAAACATGTTAACATTTGCAGTTACAGTATCAATTGGGATTTTTGACAGATTCATCCAGTATACAAGACTAGTCGCTGTTTGCGTTTTTGTTGTTAGGAGAGCAAAGACGAACTAATGCACCATAAATTGAGCAGCACAGCTCGCCTAAAGTTTGCAAAAATAAGGACCTATATTTCTAATTCTGCTGTTTAGATGGCAGCATTTTGCCCCCCAAAATACAATACAAGCCTCCTCATTAATATCTTTAAATATATGCAGATAACTCATGTTGCAGTCACAGATGTAGCCATGTAGCATGCTAACACAGCTGTTGGTTTCTACACTTTTTATTGACTGGATGGCCTTTTTTTACATTTTACACATACAAATACATACTTTGCATCGTATCTCTAAATGCAACTTAAAGTTGGGATTTTGCACAAGAGACAACACAGAGTCGCCAGACAAAATGATCGGCAGATGGGTGGAAAGGTATTTACCTCCTCCAATTCAAATTGAGGTGACTGCTGGATATAGAAGGCAGGCTACTTTTAGAAATTAATTTGTCTTCTCTTCGCATTGTACCTTTTCTGGTTGCATTTCTTGATGCAGTGACACACTAAGTAAAGAGACATTTTACAAAAGTACTCTTAAGCCCATGTTGCTATGTTATGTTTGTATGCTATGTATATTTTTTTAAACAAAACTGCCTGAGAGTTTAAATGACATTACACACCAAAATATTCCCTGAATGTTTTATAACATTACAAAGTGTAACTTAATAGTTAGCATGTTTGTCTTTCGGCCCTGGGGATTCTCGGTTCAAATCCCGATCTGGGTTTCCATGTTCTCCCCGTGTTTGCATAGGTTTTTTTCAGGGTTCTCCAGTTTTCTGCCGCAGTCCAAAACATTGATTTAAGGTGATTCAGCTGCTCTAAATTGTTCCTATAGACAGCTGTTCCTAAATTGTTCCTTGTGATCCAAGCCCGGTAGAGACAGAGGGAAATGTCAGGAAGGGCTTTCGGCACAAAACACTTTGCCAAGTCTAATATGTGAGTTGATTGCTGTGGCAACCCCTGGATAATAAAAGATAAAAAGGCAAAAGAAGGAGGAGGAAAAGAAAGTGTGGATGATGCAGACAACCAAAATCTCAGAACTGACTGACAATTTTCTTTAAAAAATGTTTTGAATCATGATACATTTTTCTTCGCTGGCACGATGCCTCAAGGTTGTGGTAAATGAACAAACCTAGATGCAGAGACTTTATTAAAAATGTAAACTAACAAACATAAGTACAACAAACAAAATATGGTGCAAACAATTAAAGAGGAAAGTTAAGCCAAAACTAAGAAAAGAATGCAAAAGCAAAATGAAAACCAAAATAAAGAAAACTTAAAGGATGGGTAAAAATGTGAGTAATCAGATGGAGAACTAATAAATAAATTAGTGTGACTATAAGGGATACTTGTACATGTGATAAACACTCTCACAACCAAAAACTGTTTAGGTTATGCCCTTGGCACTAATAGTTTAAGCAATTTGACACAAGGGTAAACACAAGCAAAAATAACTAGAACTGGGAGAACCAATAAAGGGTCCACAACAGGAACACACATTATGTAATTTCTAATACCTACAAAAAAAGTGAACCCCTCCAGAACAGTCTTATTATATATTTTTTTATATTACATTGTTTTCACTGTTACCCAGCGATGGATTGGTGCCCTGTCCTGGGTGTATCTGCCCAGCGCATGAGATTTTCTCCCCTGGATGGGTATGGGGTACCCCCTCGTGACCCTCATAAAGGAATAAGTGGAAGATAATGAGTGAATGAATGATTATTTTATTTAATTTATGGCGCCAATCCATCGCTGGGCACACACTCACTAACACACAGAGACTATAGGGGCAATTTATAGCAGTCAATTTACCTTGAACCTGGAGGAAACCCACACGGACGCGGGTAGAACAAAAATTCAGACCGGGAATCCTTAGCGCTGAGAGGCGAATGTGCTAATCACTAAGTCACCGTGCCGCCCGACTGATTGTTTCATATTGACATATTTTAATTTTATGGAGATAGATCAGTCTGCATTTTGTTGGTATGTCTACTGAGATGTTCAAATGATCACTGTTTAATAAATATTTTTAGATTGCAGTTTGAAAACTTTTTTTTTCTTATAAAAATCCAAACTTAAATATATTTAGCCTAATTTATGTATTCAATTCTAATTTTAAAAAGTGGCAAATTAATGAAATTAGTATTTAGTATTCAGAATTTGCCTTGGCGGACTGTTTAATAATGTGTGTCGTTTTAAAAGTCAAAGCCTTTGTTTTGAAATGCACCAGAAGTTGATTAACAGTGTTTTTTGATGTATGGTGGAGTAATATTAGGTAAGTGTTTGTTTATCGAATTTTAAATGCTTTTTTGATCAGTTTTTCGATTTAAAAAGTCTGTTTTGTTGTTTTGACCTAATTTGTTTTATGCTTGTTTACCTACCCCTTTACTTCCCATTTGCAGTCTGTTAATCTTGTTTTTGATCATTCGGTACTTGTGTTCTGAGTGTATGATTATGTGTTTTGGGTTTGTTCCCCGTTTCTACTTTTATTTTCATTTTAGTTTTTATTTGAGTTGGTAGATGTTAGTAGGTACTAAAAGAGTTCTGCATTTATTTAGCTAATGTGCTAATTTGCTAATGTGCTAAACACATTAACTGCCTACCAATACCAATCTAATCTGTTGGAAATAGTTTTACTGAATTGTTTACTGAAATCAAATTCATTTTATTAGTGACTGTTGCCTTACCTCAAATCCATGCTTTTCAGATGGAACCCAGACGAGTCTTTTGGCTGCCCAATCAGCTTGACTGGAAGCAGAGAATACTGAGGTTGGTGAGCTTGGTCCCGCCTCCATGGAGAGGAACCGGACAACATCATTAGCACTGCCTGACAGTGTCTTTGCCATGGTAGCTTCTGAATTGCAGAAAAATAGACAAAAAAAGAAGAAAGGAGGTACTGTTAAGTACCATATTAACAGCATTCTGGACAATATACATATCAGTATTGACTGAATATTTGCAAATCAACTGTGCAGTGAACTCTGCAGATATGGTGTATATGCATCTAGGTTTCCTGGAGTAACAGAGTCAGCTGATAAAGTACAGCTGATGGAGAAGTAAAGTGACAGACAGGTCAGACAGAAATGAGAGCAAAGACTTTTGCAATATAACACATCACACTATTTCTGCCTTTACAGTACAAGTACTTCATATTAAATAATTGCCAGTTCATATCTCATACATTACTAATTTACACTTCACTTTTTTATTTTTAACTAACTTAATTTTTTTCCAAGTACTACAATTTTAAACTACGTTATGTACTTACATAGGTTCTTTAGTTTCCTAATCTATATTGATAAAGCATATTACATTGGAACATGTGCAAACTAATTACCAACATGTATTGGCATTGATATTCCAGCATCACAATATAATATGTTAATATTATGATAAAAAAATGATGACATACTGCAGCTGCATTAGAATGCTGAACTTCTTTATAACCAGCAAATAAATTAATTAATAATATTAATGTTATACAATGCAA
This sequence comes from Xyliphius kryptos, assembly GCA_025769995.1. Classification (NCBI taxonomy): domain Eukaryota; kingdom Metazoa; phylum Chordata; class Actinopteri; order Siluriformes; family Aspredinidae; genus Xyliphius; species Xyliphius kryptos. The sequence goes on from JAOUQT010044190.1 coordinate 9,029, forward strand.
CATAATATACAGTACAAACACCATTTCTAAAATGTACTGTACAATATTTAAAACGTAGACTTTTTATTGACTTAAAGATTTACATTAACAGACAAAATGATTAAGATGGGATTTTCAGTGTTTTCATTTTAGTAATATAATAACAATTTACATAGCAACATATTTACAAAGCAAAAGCAATTCTACAACATGTTTAAAATAGTTCAGACGAAGACCCAAGAGTAAGGAAAAGGTTACAGTAACACTGTTGTAGAAAGTTCAAGAATTTGTTATTTTTCATTCAGGAGGTCATCAAGGTTAGTTGTAAATAGAGAATCCACAAAAGACAAACCAAAATAGGCTGAAAGATAAGCTAGGATGTTGTTCACGTTTTGTCGAACAGCTCAAAATCATTATTCTTACAAGAAGCAATGTTCAAATGTGGCACAAAATACGCTTAAATTCTTCAAAGACTTCTGAGATGGACCAAAAGTAAGCAGAAATGTATTTTACAGTTAGACAATGTTTCAGCTTCTTCTTAAGGGGATTATAGGCCTATAGAAGCAAAAATATTAAACACTTTTTCACCCACAAAAAAATAGCTAAACCCTCCATATGTGATGGCATCGGTGCCTATGGCATGAATATCTGCATAAATGCAATGATTGCTATGAAGAGAAGCTTTGTGAAAAGACATGCTGTGAAGATAATGTATTTTCCAAGGAACTTGTTTAACAGAACAATGCCAGCACCCATACATTAATAACACAACTTGACTTTTTAGACATATAAGATGTGACCTGGGGGCGGAACGGTGGCTTAGCGGTTAGCACCGGTTCGAATCCCAATCTGGGTGGAGTTTGCATGTTCTCCCTGTGTCTGCGTGGGATTCCTCCCACATTCCGAAAACATGAAGGTAAACTGAATGCTCTAAATTGCCCTGTATAGTGTGTATGTATGTGTGTGTGACTGTGAGTGAGTGTGTACCCAGCGATGGATTGCGCCCTGTCCTGGGTGTATCCGCCTAGCGCACGAGACGTGCGCCCCTGGATAGGCCCCCCCCCCCCCCCCCGCGAACCTCATAAAGTATTAAGTGGAAGACAATGAATGAATGAAGATGTGACCTTTTGTCACAGTTACAAACAGAAATTATTGCCAATATTCAAATTTGCATATTGACAAAGAAGTTTCTGAATAGAGGTTAGATTATGCAGAACAATTTTTAATAGTTACAGGAAACTATTTGCCAACAAAATTGCTCCAATACATTCTGGAATGCTTCCTGAATAGTTGCTTTGAGATGTTTAGCAACTTTTATACATAGACATGTTTCAAGTTTTTTAACATTTAACCTAGTTTGTGTTGCTGGCTTAGCGTAATGAGTTAACTGGCTGCCACTAGATTTGTTTGTCACAAACAACGTCTGCCAGAGAAGAAAGTGGCTAACCCGTAAGACTATTTACTTTTTCATTTGTTAACAGGGTACTTTTACAATAATAATAATAATAATAATAATAGTAAAAGTAAAAAATCTGTTTTATTCAAAGAACAAAGACCTTTGAAAGTCTGAGATTCACATTTGTAAAAGTGTATCAAGCAATTAACTAAGAAAGTTGTTTGTGGTCATTAGGTTTAAAAATGTTCCACAAACAGGCAATAATTCCCCCACACAATCAATGATCATGCCAAAACCACAGCTTGTAATAGTCTTCAATGTCACAAAGGAACCCAAGGTAATTTCTAAGCAACTAAAGGCCTTTCTCACATTGTCTAATATGAATGTACAATAGTCCACCATCAGAAGAACACTAAACAACTATGCTATAGCATGACATAGAGAATGCTGACGCTTGACATAAACAATATTACCCCCTTTGCTGAAGACTGCATGGACAAAGTCATAAGTTTGCTTTTGTGAAAGTATATGAAAAAATTTGATTTTTATAGATCTAAGTAAGAAGTGTTTATAGAAAGAAAAACATTACATTTTACCAAATCCAGTTCTACAAACTTGTTCTGCAAGATCAAACTTTGATTTCTGTGCCCACTCACACCTGATTTTCAACCTACTAATTGCGAACACCTGCTCACATATTTCTGCCACTTACAGCAATGTATGATTGGATCGTTTTTCTCAACAAATAAATGGCCAAGTACTATATTTTATCATCCATTCATTAATCTTTTACTTAACCCTCTCACAGGATGGCGGGGGGATCCCAATGCCCATCCTAGGGAGAATGTTTCGGGCGCTGGGAAAATACACCCAGGACAGGGTGACAATCTATCGCTGAGCACACACTCACACATGCACACAGGCTATATGGGACCTTGAATCCATGTTTTTGGACTGTGGGAGGAAACCGGAGAACCCGGAGGAAACCCACGCAGACAGGGGGAGAAACTCCACACAGATTGGGATTTGAACCGGGAATCCCTATTGCTGAGAGGTAAACATGCTAACCACTAAACCACCGTGCCCCACTACTATATTTTAGTCTCAGTTTAATTTGGTTGTTTTTCCTACTTTTACAATGAATATCTGATGAAATTTTGGTCAAATGTATGCAGCGTAGAAAATTACGAAGGGTTTACAACCTATCAGCCACCACTGTATATGTATAGTAAAACTAATAAAATGGACAGTGTAGAAACAATTGATTTCTTTACAAAGTGACTGAGAAGTGTATGAACATATATTTTCTGTTGTACTAATTTTATCTTTGCTGTAAAACTATTTTCTCTGGGATCTCAGCAACTCCCAGTTATTATGTGAATGTCCATTGCACACCTATCAAAACAGCATTTTGAGGTGTCAATAGAAAATGAGGTATGGTGCCATTTTAAACATAAGGGGTGCACTATGTGTTGCCTGCGCATGCGCAAAGGCACGCAACCCCCATTCCACAGATATCATCAGGAAAGGATGATTTTCAGTATCGACGTAATTAAATAGTGAAAATAATAATCCATACCTCAGAGGTTGATTTTTCTCAGCATTCTTATACAACAGTATTTAAAGTCGGGGATCACCAAACAGTAAAAATAATAAGTAATATATATTTTTTTAATGATCATTAAAACATGAGCGAGAAAGCTGATGCATCTACGACATTTGTTTTGTAGCAACACTAATAACAGACACGCACGGTTTAGTTTTAAGCAAGGGTCATTCCAGTTCATGGAGCAAAGACGAACGGATGGATGGACAGAGGATGGAGGTGAGAGAGGAGAGTGAAACGCCTCAGCAGTTCGCGGGGACGAGGCTGCTGATGCCGGTACAGCTGCACCAAAAGGAATATGGCAGTGTTGCATTAAGCAGCCTGCTTTAAGCAGTTTTCCGTGCAATTGCAAAGAAATACAATGCTCTTTAAAACGACTGCTGGCCTAAAACAGCAAGAGCTTTTTATCTTCTAACAATAAAGCCGATGTACAATAGCCTACATGTTCACAAAGAACCACACCTCTTGCACTAGCGTGTGTGATGAACAACTGGAACAGTTTCTTCATTGAGGGGAAAACATGGGCTTTTGCGGAATATTTTTGAGAAACTCGATTTAAAATTTAATTTGAATGTAAGCATAAATAATTCTATAATAACCGATGCAATTCAGCTCAGCACCAGAATACCCCACGATCTTTTACGGGTAGCGCATGTAATTCACACAAAACACCAGTCTATCTGCCCAAAACGAATTTATTTGTTAATAAACGTTTAAGAGTTTTCAGAGTCAGTGTCCTAAATACGCTCTAGTGGTTCGTTTTTTGCACAAACGCCCCATAGATTAGCAAGGGAGCTAAAGGGCTGAAATAGGATAGCCAGTGCCAGAATAAGAATTAAAGCATACGTCTTACCTTCGCTCAGATAGTCCAAACTGTGAATTAGATTACAACCCTAAAAACAAAACTGTGCGGTTCTTGCGATTTCTCTTAGCCTGTGAGAATTAATACAGCAAATGCCGCTTTGCCCATTACAGCGTTTCCAGTCTAAAGCCGCACATTTATTCAGTCAGAATAAAACAGACCAAAGTGAGGGCATGACGGAGTCTTCACAGAAACGCATATTCTTCCCTCATCCAACCAGTAGATTTCAGAGCCGGTTCTCAATGCCCCGCCTCACACAAATGCTAGCTAATGGAAACTCGTGAAAGGCGTCAAATCCCGCCCCCCTGGGTTGCAGACCCGAACACACGTCATACGCCTTTGTACTGGTATCATTTTAAAGCCCGGGCTCAGGCGCTCAGATAGAATACATAGCGGACTGAGTTAGCGAGATCGACTAAGTATTTAGCCAATCAGAAAAGCAGAAAACAGGACGCATGGGCTGGTCGAGCTGAGCGGAGGCCAATAGGAACAGAGTAGCAGGTGTTTGTGTGAAACTGTGAAACCGCATGAGTGGGAGAGCGTGTGGCGGTGAAACTGCAAAAAGAGCCTGAATTTTCAGATTCTGGGCCAGTGCTTGGATTTGTACAATCAAGTAAACCCCCATACTGTGTTAATAATTCTATATAAATATTGTAATAGGTCAAATTGAACCTTACAGTTTAAATACACTTAAAACCAACCCAAGAGTCCAGTTAAAACAGTAAAACTTTGTCATGAGTTGTCAGAAGATTGAAAAACATACAAAACATGAGAACATATTATTTAACAGAATTTGCATTTTCAAAATCCTACTTTTTCTTACTACTTCCCATTAGATCAACCAAATATGTGTGTGATTTCTGCAGATGTGTTTCCTGTAAAAGATGCATGTGCTGGTTTTACAATACTTTTGAGGAAGGCCATCCTTGCATCTTTTCTTCATCTGCACCCTTTAGATGTATAGTTCGATTAGATGTTTGTGGTAAGACACTATGTTTAGGCTTGTTTGGCATTAACTGTATTCATGGTTCATTAAATTCCTCTTAACCCTCTACAAGGCTTAGGGGGCTCCCCATGCCCACCCAGATTGAGAACATATTTGGCACTGAGCAAATACACCCATGACAGGGTGCCAATCCATCGCTAGCCACACACTCACTCACACACACTATAAAGTGCAATTTAGAGCAGCCAATTTACCTTGAATCCATGTTTTTGGACAGTGGGAGTGGCAGTTTGGACAGTGAACCGGGAATCCCCAGTGCTGAGAGGCGAACCAGTCTCTCAGCTGTGCTAACCAGTAAGCCACCCCCACCATGTATTATTAAAACAAATATTCTAAGGTTCAATAATAAATATTTGATAATAATAATTGATTTAACATTGTTGTCATTGCGCTGTACAGTTACAAGACAAAAAATTGTCATTACTATCAATCAGAAGTGCAATTATTATAATGATATAGATATAACCTCTAGTATATCAGTATAATCTAATCCTTTGGGGATATACGTTCCTTTCAAATGGCCTACTTTTCCTAATATTAAAATACTTTAAACAAGACAGTGCAGTAAAGGAGCAAAATAGGAACAATTACGTTACATAGTTTTATGACAGCCCACCGATTGATTGGTGCCCTTCCCTGGGTGTGTCGGCCTAGCGCCCAAAACGTTCTTCCCTGGATGGGCATGGGGAACCCCACCACGACCCTAATAAAGGATTAAGCGGAAGATAATGAATGAATGAATGAATTAATGAATGAATTAGTTTTAAGACAATGCCAAATATTGGTAGCAGATTAGTGTATATGATTGAATATAAAGGGAGCTTTTGTAAGCAATGATAGTTTGTGGGCACAGCGGACTCAACCACATAAGAGAAAAAACCACAATATAAATGTGCACAATAATAGCTCAGATGCACATGTGTCCCCTACTGACCAAACCATACCGTGACCTGCAATTACAACACTTGCGCAAAAAAACCTACACAAAATAACTATAAGAAACAAGCACCCCAGATTCCGACCATGCTGAGACACTGGGGAAAAAGCCCTTGTCATCCCTAACCACTCAGACGGAGGACCATCTGAGTTGCGATATTTAAGCCACTCATGCCAGTGGCCTTTAACAGCCAGCGGTGAGTTAGCGTTCTAGCTTTCTTTCAGTGGGATTAGTGAGGCTATCTGTTCTTTGCTGCTGGGTGAACCGCAGAGTGGTGATTCCACGTGTACTGCAATCCCTACCCACCCCATATGTGGTGTGGGAACAGTTGGAAGTAATGTCCCATCATTGACACTTATGACATTTGAGCTTTTAAAATGCTCAGCACTTATAAATTAGCTTCAGATGCATCTGAAGTTATAGCTGAGCCAAATAATAGACATTAATGCAGCACCACACCACAATGGTGTTCATGGCCATAGTGTAGAAACCTGTAGGTTGCAGATGTAATGGTACACTAGGTCTTCAATACAAAAACGAAGGAAACCATTGAGATTGCGACAAGTGATAGATGCCAAAATCAGTGCCCACGGCTGCATGGTGACTTGCATAAGTGTGAAGGATTTTTAGATAGAGACATATGCTGCTATCAAAATGATTTTTTTTCTCAAAGTCTATGGTAATTTCAGTAGGACAGTGCCAGACCTCCTGCATGTGCAAAAATAGTGTGGATTTATAGACAAAGAGTGTGTGTGTGCTTGTCTGATTTATTACACTTACAGCAAGATATAGCTCCTTTTGCAAATTTACTTGGGATTATTGCGATCAGGATCAGACAATTACAACCAACTTCTTGGTTTGTTTCAAGAGTGGGCAGACATTCAGCTTGCTAATTAATATTATCTGTACATCAAGGAATACTAATTTTTCTTTGAAATATTCAGTTGGTTCTGAAGAATTAACAAATTTTAAAGTACTATTAAACTGTGAAAAAGGGTTATTAGGAGAAATATTTTTTCAGATCTTATTTTTTTTTTTTTTTGATTAGTATTGGATTATCAATCTGAAGAAGTTTGGAAGTTCAAATCCCAGGTACACTCAAGTTACTAATGGAGGAGCCCTCAATGTAGGAGCCCCTGTGTTCTGACCCCAACTTTAGGATACTTATCTCTTAAATAGGGATAAAAGTGTCTGCTAACCAAATGTAAATGTAATACTAATATTATGTGTTTTCAGGTCCCAATTTTAAACCTTAACCTTACCTATTAGGCTAAAAAAAACAAGATATTAACATGGCTGTACTTGGACAGTTAGCATTGTGACAGTAAGTTATTCTTTGGTCTTATTGAGAAATGGCCCTAATTTAATTCCCAGATAAATTAAATAAAGTCTGTGTCTGTAGTCTGTGTTTCTTGTCTGTTTTTCTGAGGTGTCGTCTTGAGGAGTCCCTGTCTCCTTGCCTATGACACTGCCAGAGCATTGCGGATACGATGATTATAGAAAGGAACATGGACTTATGTTGGACTGACAGCATTGCAGTCCTGGAGGATGGACACATATAGTTGATATATATTTTTACTATGTTAAATATGGATACATATGGACTGATCTCCATACAATCTGTACATGGCTGTCCTACACTGTGATGCTGCCCGGCCGCTCAAGGAGAATAAGTACCCCACTAAGCCTTGGTCCTCCCAAGGATTCTTCCAAAAAAAAAATATAGCATCATAACAGGGAGTTTTTTCTTGCCACTGTCGCTTCGGCTTGTTCTCTGGGGGTTTAGGCTTTGAACCCTGTAAAGCTGCTTTGTGACAATGCACTGTTGTAAAAAGCGCTATATAAATAAATTACTTTAACTTGAACTTGTTTGGTGTGGAATTGGATGTTCTTCATGTGTCTGCTCTATAGGAGCTTTAGTTTCCAACCATAGTTCAATGACGTACGTCTACTTTACTAATATTTGTGATATTCTTTGTGTTTCGAGCTCATTTTATCAGATTTATTTTTCACAGAATTGTCAGCTTCACATTTATGATGCAAATCTTCCTTTCTGCCACATCTCAGAGATGTTTCATTGTATTGCTGTCTGGTAACTGGAAAGAATGTGAGTGTCATGAACTCAATGTCAAAGTAAAGAAAAAGCATGCCAAGTTATTTTTCTGCAATTAATTATCCGAATGGGTTCAAAATAAATAAAAGAAGAACAACATTCAGGTAGTTTTAATAATCGATTCATTTTGCTTATTCATTCATTATTTTCTCCTGAATCCTTATGGTGTGGTATCCCATGCCCATCCAGGAGAGAATGTTTCAGGCGCTGGGCAAAGACACCTAGGACAGGACACCAATCCATCGCTGTAAATGTATGTCGACAAGAATGGGTTCCGTATTTAAGCACAGCACAATGGATTAGCAGTCTACCCCCTTAACCACTCGGCCCTCACATCTGCCAATTAATTTTAGTAATCTCTTATTTAACTATTATTTAATAAGATAGTGTTTATTCTCCAGTGGTTTTTATTCTCATTTCATTCTCAGGTCCAGGATGTCCTCATTTACCAATATGCCATGTCCTATGACATTTCTGCTCAAGTATTAAAAGTTCCAGCAGCGCTATTGTGTTTGATCTACTCTTACCAGCACCACAGACTAAAACACCATCAGTTTAACAGGTTCCAGGCGTGTATTTCATTATTAGAGCATTAATCAATCACATTTCAGCATCCTAAAAGCAACAGTTTGAGGCTCAGTAGCATAAAATATGTGTAAATTGCTGCTTGAATTAATAAAATTTTGATTTGGCAACACCAAGGACTCACGTTATGTCAGTTTATTCACACCTTTTGATTGGATAGTCAGAGGGTATTGCCTCGGTCGGGCATTTTCAGCATTAATTCGTTAACTAATACTAAAAATACGACTCGACTTTCAGCATTAGCTTTGTTGGCAATAGAAAAGGACTTCTTTATGGAAGTAACTGAACTTGTTTTGTGGCAAAAGAGGATAGATTTTGGGCACAAGTAGTCAGGATTAAGTCATGGTCTTTGGTGTTATTTTTTATAAAAGAATACTGCAATTTAAGGAGGATTTTGTAAGTGATTATCAGCGATATTTACTGTATTTTTATATAAGAATATGGTTATTACAGCCATAAAATATTTGGACAGGTGGCTTGATTCGTACGTAACATTACTGAAGGCTTAGTTGTGAAATGTAAGGCCCGCCACTATCAGTTCTAAAATATTAATGCTACAGGTATATAAATTCAAGGACTAAGACAAGCAGATTAGTTTTACAAAAAACTCATAAAAAATGATAATTCACGATATTTAAGGCTGGTACAGTAATAGTATACCACCTCATATATTTTCTTAATTTTTTTGTTGCTTTATATAGTATATATATGATTATTAAAAAGTAAGAAAACCACAGCAGCCATGTAACATTACAGACCATGGCCGATACCAATTTAGCTGATTCATTCAAGTTTAAGTAATCACATCTGAAAATCTGTTGGAATGTTTTTTTTTTCTGTATGAGTGAAGGCTTTAACCATGCAACTGTCAGGTGTTCACAAAATTCTATCTGCCTTCGACTTTAGACTCATTAAAAAGTCTGTTTGTAGGCAGAAGCTAAATGTCAGCTATGATATAATGTATGAGGGTGTGTGTGTGTGTGTGTGTGTGTGTGTGTGTGTGTGTGTGTGTGTGTGTGTGTGCAAGCACATGCATATGTAGCTGTGATGGTTCATCTCCCCACCAATCATCTCCTCTCTCTGTCCTAGCTTGCTTTCTCACACTCTCTCTCCCTCTCTTGGTGAGTCAGCGTCTCTCCAGCCCACCTATGTTGAGTCAGTCTCCCACTCGCCGAATGAACTTGGCCAATCAGAGACGTTCCTGCTGCCAGTGCTGCCGTCAGAGCCTCAGTGATGGACAAACACACATACATGCACACACACACACGAACACACACTCCTATGCCAGTGAAAAAAAAAAATGTTAAAGTAAACACATGACATACATAACTAAAACTGTATGTGGTTGAATGTGTGTGTTACTCACTGGAGAACTTGTTAAGTACACCTTTTTTTCTCCAAAAACTGTCTCGTTTTATCAGATCCATTTTTCTGTGCAGAATGACATATTATTATAGTCCATCTGTTTCTTTGTGTTAGTTTTCTTTACGCAATTCTTTTGTGCTCAGGACCACCACAGAGCAGGTTAAGTGTTTCTTAGAACTTCGGTCCACTGATGTAGTAGTGGTTTATAAGTGTTTGAAGTGGATCAGTGGATTATAAACACCACAGTGACACTGATAAACTGAGAATAATCCAACAACTTCTAATGTCAGCCGCTAACAATCTGCAGACAACGTCCTGTGAGCGCCGATGATAGATTATTGAATGACTAACACAAACTGTGCAACAAATGGAATGCAGTGTCTGATATGTGTGTGTGTGTGTGTGTGTGTGTGTGTGTGTGTGTGTGTGTGTGTGTGTACATAACTTTCTTACTTACTGTTCCTTTGATGGACCAATAAAGGCTTCTCTTATCTTATATCTGTGAGTGTCAATTTCTTTATCTTCAAAATATCTTCCAATCCTAAAGGTTCCAAAATTTGCTGAAATTTGCTAATTTTCTGTTTAAATTGTCACTAAGTATGATAACCACATAATGATAGTTATCAGAACTGTCTGCAGCATTGTGGCTCGGGGGTTAGCACATCTGCCTCCCAGTGCTGGGGAAACCCAGGTTCATATCCTCAAATCCCATTCTGAGTGGAGTTTTCATGTTCTTCCTGCATCCAGCAAAGTTTCTCTGGTTTTCTTTTACAGTCCAAAAACATGGATTTGAGGTTAATTGGCTGCTTTAAATTGCCCCTATGATAGATGGGCCCTGTCCTTGGTGTGTGTGCCCAAGCGCCTTAAACGTTCTCGTCTATGATTGCTGTAATAGGCATTTAGTGATGTAAATCCAGTATGTAAATTTAACAGCTTCTTTCACAAAATGTTTGTTATTTATTTGTCATATAGATTATATAAAAATAGTAACATTGCCTCTAATCGTCATCATTTGCATGGTAATATTTCTTGGGAATATTTCAGAGGGAAATTTGTGTATAGAAATTTTTTGAATAGAAATCTAGAAAGCAGCAAAATTCGTGTTTTGAATTCGTGCATTTTATTGAATTGTTGCTCATGATCTTATTGGTCTTATTATTATGTACAGTTTTTTTTTTTTTGAGATATCTAAATTCCCTTCTGCTGATTAAAACAAAAATTAAATTTCTCAAATCTCAGTCACCAGAGTGAAAAATTCAGTTCTGTTATTAAAGTATTTATTACCATCTGCTACAAAAAAAATCCCTTTCATTCATTCATAAAATAAAGCAGATTTGCTTTGAACGCTCCAGTTATCTCTAGGCCAGGACTTATTTAATAAAGATGAAAATATTTATGTACAAACTCAGATTACAGCTCGAGGGTCGTCATCAGGTACAGCACCTTCATATATCCTGTTAGACATCATTTGAATCCACAGAATGGATTACGTTTTTTTTTTTGTGGTAAATAGCTCCAGATGTCTCTTCCTGAGACAAATCTTTCGTTAATCCCTCGACAAAGCTGCAACTCAGATGGTGAAAGACCTTATACCTCCTCCCAATGCTCCAAATGAAGGCAAGCTCTATAAATGTTGCTTAAATAAACAATAAAACATTTATATAAAAAAAAATAATAATAATGGGAGATTTTTTCAGTTTTACATTTAATATAATACTGGTATATTTTACATCAAAATCTGCTCTAGAAACCATTTTCAAGATAAAGATGTTATTTGTTATTTTAGAATTTATACTTAAATACTTGCCCAGTAAATTAATAATTGAACATAAAGAAAAATCGCTCGTGTCCCTGAAAGTGCTTTAGATAAAAGCTGCATTTATAGACTGTTGCAGAAGAACCCGTACCTTGAAACAAAGCTGACTTAAAAAGCAACTAAAGAGTAAGATATATCTAATGAAATATGGGTTTCATAACTTTCTCAATATCATGGAGATGGAAATGCATAAATGTAGTGCTTGAAAGTGCTGGTTCTGCATTAATAAAGCAATAAGGCAAGAAAGGTTTTGCACTATTATGAATAATCCACAGGAAAGAAGTGTTATTAGGAACGACGTGCAACCGGAGTGCCATTACAATGCTTTCCAGTGGATTATTCACAATATCGCACAACCTTGACTGCCTTATTAGTTTTATCAAACAGATACCAACAGACTGTAATATAAAAAAAATAGGTTTGTTTGATAAATTCGTTGACTGACTTTTAAATGAACACTGATGCAAGAAAAATATTTTCGTTTTCTTTAATAATCAAATAATGCTATTGGCCAAATTACAAAAAGCATGTAAAACATGTGAAGTGGTCAGAGGTGTGGGTTATTTTGAATAATGCCACGGCTAGAAATGCGGCTCAGCCAATAAGATTTAAGGACCAGAACTACCCTGTCCTTGGTGTGTGTGTGTGTGCCCAATATG
>JAOUQT010044198.1:0-11006 GCA_025769995.1 Xyliphius kryptos
CTTAAAATGAAAAGCTAACATTTAACCATTTTACCCACATTTTAAGCATACAATCGACTTTTTATGTAACCCATTTGTAGTATTTTAGAGCTTAGAGTCAGATCTTTCAAAAAAAGGCAAAGTGATTGTGTTATACAAACACATAAATCTGTCTTATACAAGGCTGTTATTCATTCATTATCTTCCGTTTAATCTTCTTCTAGATTCGCGGGAGGTTCCCCAAGCCCATTCAGGAAAGAACGTTTCGGGCGCTGGGCAGAAACACCCAGGAAAGGGCACCAATCTATCCCCGGGCACACACTCAAATACACACTCACACACACTATATAGGGCATTTTAGAGCAGTCAGTTTACCTTGAATTCATATTTTTGGACTGTGAGAAGAAGCCTGGGCACCCACACGAACACAGGGTTAACCCTAGAACATGTAAATTCCACTCAGATTGGGATTCGAAACGGGAATCCCCTGCGCTGAGAGGTGAACATGCTCACCACTAAGCCACCGTGACGCCCAAAACACTGTTACATGGGTAACATGTTATAACCGATAAGGCTTTCAACTTTAAAATGCCAAAAGGGATAATTGATTATGACAAATACGAAGAAAGATTTGCGAGGTAAAAATACCGAACCGTTCAGACCGGGCGTTAACAACTTAGTCAGCCAACACTTTGGCACAGACACTCAATAACGTCAAATCATTTGTAGGGACCAAATATTTCTTGACCAATTAAGTGAAACTGAATAATTTCCTTCAACACACCTGACGATTATCGATTGGTTAAAAATCACTGAGTTATAATACCGGCCCCCCAGAGCAATAAGGGTTACGGGCCCGTGATGGCAGTTTGGTAAACTTGAGAATCGCACCGCCATTCTTCAGCTCCAGCACCAAACCCCCTAACCACTGATTGACCACAGCCACATTATGTATTACTATACAGGAAAAATCCTATACAGTGTGCAGGCTATAAAATCAAATCGGTTCTATCTAATTAAATATAATCAAGAAGTTAAAGACAAAAGTGCAGCTTTAACAAATTTACATACATCAACCTCACTATTTATGTCAGAATGCGCCATATGAAGTGCTACACTGAGTAACTTGGTGACAGAACCCCATTATGCCACACATTAGCGCCGTAGCTCACTGAATTAACAAATGAACTAAATAACAGGTTCTTAATGAGCTGAATCAGACTGAGCAGTAAAACCGACGGCGGTGCTGAGAGTATGCAGGTTCTGTCACCTGCAGGCTCCTCGTATTAAACAGAACTGTCACAATAATTAAGGAAAAAACAGCGTTAGGGTTCAGCCCTGGGATGTCGCAAAGTTTCCAAATTCAAACCCGCTAATAAACGGATCTGCTCTGCGGAGGATTTAAAAAGCTGATAGATTTTAGCTCTATTGTCTGATCTGTATTAATCTGAGATGAAGGTTTGTTTCACCGTATCAGAGCCAATTAAGGAGCGAGTCTGAATCACGATTCCGTCATTGTTCTGCACCTAATGAATTTTGGAGCCGACAATTGGCTTTGGTTCAGGCTGCAAGTCACGACTCGGCTGATAAAAGGAACTGAGATGTAGGTTGTCTTCACACTTTCCGATCCTGAGTCGTTTTTCGTTTGGGCTGGGCGGCTTTTCGCGCAACAAGTTGGAAGCATAGCGAAAGAGCGAATTGCCTAAATAAAGAGGTGTTCATTGATTAGTCAGAGACGAGTCGGCGACGATTCCCTGAACAAACTGTTTGTTTTCTGTTCCTTACACTGTTCATCTCAGAACTGCTCCTCACTCCATGTTTCCTAACATCTTATGAAACGTGATAGTGCCCCTCACAGCACCCACACCCTAGTTTATGAGTGCATGGCTTAAAACTTTAAATACAACCTATAAAATGACTTTACTTTAAGTAACATAATGTTAGTGCTAGTGTGTTAGTGTGAGGGCAGCTAAAATACAAGAGGCAATTACTTTAATAATAAATTACTTTACATAGACATACTAATGGTTAGCACGTCTGCCTCTCAGCGCTGTGGATCCAGGTTCCAATACAAATCTGGATTCCATGTTCCCTCCATGTCAGTGTGTGTTTCTTCCAGGTTCTCTACTTTCCTCCAAAATCATGGACCGGCTGATCTTAACTTTAAGTTTAATGCAATTTCCGTCTATTTTTTTTGTTTGTTTGTTTCAGATTTTTGTCATCATGGGTTTTCTCCAGGTTTTCTTGTTTAAGGTGAATTGGCTGCTCTTAATTGTGCCCCCTAGAAATCCTCCATATATATTGTATATCTGCCAAGCGCCCTAAACGTTCTCTCCTGGATAGACATAGAAAAAATGTGTTTTACATGCATTTTTGTGCGTTTTTATTGTTTTTTTGTACATTTTTTTCTTCATGATTGTCATGTGTTTTTTTTTTAGTTGTTTGTGTGTTTTTAGTTATTTTTTTATTCTTTTTTTGTGTGCTTTCTCATGTTTTTAGTGCATTTTATGAGTTTCTGGGTGTTTTCTGTGTTTTGCATGTTTCCCAGTCCCCCTCCCCCATCAAGAGGGTTAAGGAAATCGTACCTACAACCTTCACATTGAGCACCCAATACCCTAACCACTGATCTACCGCACCCACATGCGTGTATGTATACTTTCTCCCATGTCTTTCCCTAAGTTTCTCCTAGATCATGTGTGTGTCAGTGTGAATGTGCCTGGTGATGGATTGGCGCCCTGTCCTGAATGTATCTGCCCAGCTCCCAAAACGTTCTCCCCCCAGCACGACCCAAGTAAAGAATTAAGTGGAAAATAATGAGTTGAGATAATAAAGTTCACTAAAGAGTGTAGGCTGTTATAGCTGCCTCGTAATTAAACGTCATAAAAGTTCTATTAGATATGCAGTGCTGTGTCTGAGTATTATTGTGTGTTAAATTATAAAAGATGTAACTGTCCACATTAATGCATTCGACTCTTATCCTCTCATCTATAAAAGCCAATCAAACGATAAAGCACAGCTGTGAGTGACAGTCACGCAGCTGAGTCCCATGAACAGCATTCTGATGCCTATCAGCGAAACAACCCCACCGTCTGCCATGTTATATACCCGTCCTGAAAATCCATAATGCCTGCCATTGCACTGGGAATTGGGTCTCAAACTCAACAAGGGGGTTCTGCGGTCCGCCGACATCGGCCACCGACCACGGGGCTTTGTTGCTGAGCAACCGCTACAGTTTATGAGCTCCTGTTAGTCTCTTCGAAGTTGTTGTCTTTTTTCTCATATTTCTGTCCTTGGCACTCGCTCAGCGTCTGTTTCCCCCTTAGCTACTTAATCCTCCAGTCACTCCCAAGGACTTCTGAAATCCTACTTCAGGCAGGACATTTAATTAAAATCATAACTGAAGAAGATCTAATGGAAAAACACCTGCTGCACAGCGGGAGTACGCGAGGTATCACGGTTACATATGTTAAGTGGCTTTACACTTAATTGGTTTACGCGCCATATGTTTCAATATGAAAGTGCAATGCTGTCTTTTCCCAAGATGATCATATCTCCATGTGGTGCGTTTGGTTTAAGTTTTTTTTTTTCTGTTTATGAGTATACAGTATGGTTTACTTACATTGTACCTTTTGGGGTTTAGTGGTTAGTATGTTCGCCTCTCAGCGCTGACGATACAGGTTTCAATCCCGATCTGGTTGGAGCTTTCATGTCCTCCCCATGTCCACGTGGGATTTTTACAGGTTTTTTGGTTTGCTCCCACAGTCCAAAATTATGGTTTTAAGGTGAATTGATTTCTCTAAATTGCCGCATTTGAACTGGCCCTATATAGTGTATAACTAAATGTACAGTGAGGAAAATGTGTATTTGAACATCCTGCGACTTTGCAAGTTCTCCCACTTAGAAATAACGAGGGGTCTGAAATTTTCATCCTAGGTGCATGTCCACTGTCAGAGACATAATCTAAAAAAAAATCCAGAAATAACAGTGTATTGTTTTTTAATAATTTATTTGTGTGTTGCTGCTACAAATAAGTATTTGAACACCTGTGTTCAATAATATTATTGTTAAAAAACAAAAAAAATAATGTTAATATTTAGTACAGTAGCCTTTCTTTGCAATTACAGAGGTCAAACGTTTCCTGTAGTTTTTCACCAGGTTTGCACACACTGTAGCAGCGATTTTGGCCCAATCCCTTCTCCAGATCAGCCAGGATTTTGGGCTATCGCTGATAAACACTGAGTTTGAGGTCGCTCCAAAGATTTTCTATAGGGTTTAGGTCTGGAGACTGGCCTGTCCACTCCAGAAACTTGATATGTTTTTTATGGAGCCACTCCTTGGTTATATTCTGGCTGTGTACTTTGGGTCAATGTCATTTTGGAAGACCCAGCCATGACCCATCTTCACTGCTTTATTTGAGGAAAGGAGGTTGTTCCCCAAAATCTCACAATACATGGCCCCGGTCATCCTCTCCTTAATACATTGAGGTCGTCCTGTCCCATGTGCAGAAAAACACCCCCAAAACATGATGCTTCAACCCCCATGCTTCACAGTAGGAATGGTGTTCTGGGGGTGGTACTCATCATTCCTTGTTCTCCAAACACAGCGAGGGGAATTAAGGCCAAAAAGATCTATTTTGGTCTCATCTGACCACAGAACTTTCTCCCATGACTCCTCTGGATCATCCAAATTGTCAGGGGCACGTCCAAGACGGACCTGGACGTGTGCTGATTTAAGCAGGGGAGCCTCCCGTGCATTGCGTGACTTGCCAACTATGATGTCTTATTGTATTAAAAACAGTAACCTTGGTAACTGTGGTGCAAGCTCACTTCAGACTAGCTCCTCCCGTGTAGTTCTGGGCTGATTCCTCACCTTTCTTAGGATCATTGATACGCCACGAGGTGAGACCGTGTGTGGAGCCCCAGTACGAGGGAGCTTGACAGTAATGTTTAGCTTCTTCCATTTTCTAATAATTGCTCCAACAGGTGATCTTTTTTCACCAAGCCACTTGGCAACTACTCCGTAGCCCTTTCCAGCCCTTTCCATGCATTTTTTGTCCATTGTTTATGCATTTTTTATGTTTCTCATGGTTTTATGTTTTTTTGCGCATTTTTTATGTTTGTCATGTGTTTTTAATTTTAATTTGTGTGTTTTCTTATGCTTTTTTTAGTTTACTGTGCGATTCTCATGTTTCTTGTTTTTTTTTGTGCATTTTTTTGTGTTTCTCATTTTTTTTGTGGTTTTTTTATGTTTTTTTTTTTTCATGTTTTTTTATTTTTTGGTATTTTATTTTGTGTGTTTTTTTATACATTTTTTAGTTTTGTCATGTTTCTTGAACAATTGTTTTGTTTTTTTTGTGTTCTTAATGTCCATCGTGTTTTTTTGTGGTTTTTGTGCATTTTTCATATTTCTCATGCATTTCTTTGTGTGATTCTCATGTCTATCATGTTTTATAGGATTTTTTTTGGTTTGTCACATTTGTTTATAGTTTTGTGTTTTTCATGCACAGTTTTCTGTGCACTTTTTATGTTTCTATAGTTTTTTTATCATGTGTTTTACGTGTTTTTTTTTTTATTGTTTTTCGTGTTCTTTATGTGATTTTTGTGCGCTTTTCTTGTGTCTTACATTTTGTTTGTTTTGTTTTTTTTTACAGCTTTTTCAATCATAGTAAAGGTGCAAACAGAAAATAATGAGATAACATAACTTAAGAAAAAATTCTGAGACTCTGCTAAGCTTCCCAAATTTGGTCCACAGAAGATGCTCTTCTGTTGGTGCTATATATATTAAAAAATATATTTATGTTATTGATGTTCATGAATAATTCAGTGAAGCCTACAGGATGAATTACTCTCATGATATATGGCTGTGCATGGTTCACTATATTGCCAAACATACTCCAGCACATTATACCTACAGGGGGGTTTACTACATCCCACTCCAGGTGGCCCTCCCTTTTCTATGTATTCAGATATAACAGTTTACACCCTCTGCAAATGCTTTCTACACGATTTTGGTGTGGGTCTGTGGGGTGTATTTACCTATTCATCCAGAAGAGCATCTGTGAAGTCAGAACTGATGTTGTATTTTCTTCTTTTCTTTCTGAAATGATCCAAAGCTCCACACCAGAGATATAGCATGATGGGAGGTGTTGATGGATGCTGCTAGATGGAGCTAAAAAGTCAGGTTGTATTACATTTTAAACCTCAGCTTTAATAAAACATTCTTGTTTTCATTCCTGGGTCTTTGTCTGACATCACAGGGCACATTGTGGGGCACGTAGCTCAATGTAATTCAGCCGCAGACTTGTGATGGGATGTATTTTGTAGAGTAGTTTGTATTAAGAAGAGCGATGGGGAAACATGGAGGAAAATATTACTCCTGAGGGATAAGAGGTGGATTTCTTGTATTAATTGCTACCAATATTTTTTATATCCGATTTAAATAATAACACAAAACCAATGTGTTAATAATGACTTAAGTAAATTAAACCGCTTTGCGGGAGGGTTTCCTCATGCTCATCCAAGGGAAAACGTTTTGAGTGCTGGGCACATACACTCAGGACAGGCCCCAATCCATCACTGGGTGGCACATACTCACTTGGGGAGACACGCTCACACACACACAAAATAGGGGCAATTCGGAGCAGCCAATTCACGTTGAATCCATGTTTTTAGATTTGTGGAAGGAAACCGGAGAAAACCCACGGGTACACAAGGAGATCATGAATACTCTTACCATTTTTTTCCTCACAAGCTAATTGTACTGTAAAAGAAAATGCACAAATACATGAGGAGAACATGCAAACTCCACACAGACAGGACCCCGTCCACCATCTTAATGTGAGGCCTTATTACACCACTCTCTCACCTTATTTAAGAATGGAAACTTTTACTCTTTATAGTCTGCAGTAACCTAAATATATATATATTTTAATATGCGTATAGATCAGGAACCTCAGAAATAATGTAATTCTGCTGATTTGATTCTGTTTGGTCTGTTAAGCTTCCAATCAGCTTATATTCTTTTCCCCACAGCAGGGAAGTCAGCCAGCAGGCAGCGGAAGTGTGTTTGAATTATATCAAAGGCCAAAGATCAGAACGATAGGAGTGAAATTAAATAAAGTTTAAAATGCATTACATCTGATTAATAGTGCGTCTGCATAACAGGAAGAATAGGAGAGTAAAGCAAGAGTAGGAATCATAACAGAGTGCAGGAGCTACAAAACAGAAGGAGCAAGAAGGAGGCGTATTGTGATGGGTTCTGTATAATAAATCTATACCTTTAAACATCAAAGCCCATAATTATTTAACTTCCTAAGTATCTACAAGGCTGAAATTTGGCATCGTGATTTCTTATTATGTCCTTGGAATAACAGGTTTGTTATTTTGGATGGTTTGTTCCAAATCGCCATCGAATGCAAGACACCGTCAGGGTTACATTGGGGTCTTCCCAAGTACCTACAAGGCTGAAATTTGGCACTGTGATTACCTATCATGTTCTTGGAAAAACGGGTTCTTGCTTTCCTAAGTTCAATTGTTCGTTTTGCTATTGCCATCAAACGCTACACCTTGAATGGATTGCGAGTACCTACAAAGCTGAAACTTGGCTCTGTCATCCCTTATTGTGTCCTTGCAAAACCTAATGATAAGGTTTTTTTTGTGCAGAGAAGAACCACTAGGTGGGGATCAGGAGGAACCTGCAGTTTACTTTGAATGGGCTTGTATTTATTCTATTAAAAGCCAAAGCCCTCACTGACTCATCACTAATTCTCCCACTTCCCAAGAATCTACAAGTCTGAAACTTGGAATCGTGATTTCCAATCACGATACCCTTTTCTTTGTTGGATTGTTTCTTTGGTATTGCCATTTAACGCAGCGCATCAGACGGATTGGCGCCTTTGCGAGTACTTCCCTACAAAGCTGAAGACTACAAAGCTGAGCCGTCCTTATTGTGTCCACGGAAACCCTACCTCCAAATTCATGTATGAAAGCAACCGTGGGGACACCGTAGTCACAACTCACACTATATTCATTCCACATATTTATTTTATATTTTTAATTGCCCCAAACCTCACTCTATAATAATACACTCATTGGAAATATATAAACTCCAAAAGCCATCACTCATTCAAAAACAATTGCCTTCCAACTTTCACGTTGTTATCAAGTTCTTCATGTATCATATTTGATATAACTGACCTTGCTCATGCTCATCATTTTTCATAAGATGAAGTGGAACCCAGAAACCCACAACGTGACGAATGGTGCAAGTCGTCTCCAGCTCAGGACCAAAGGATTTGCCACCTGCCCTTCCTCTGCTCTTAAATTGCCTCTGTGGTTTACAGTATAGAAGTCCCTCAGTGAATGTGGAATGTCCTGGACTGAACCCTCAGACATTGTGGAGCACGCAGTTCAAGAATATACAATATTTCTAAGAATGGTCTTGCTTTTCACTCACACTTCAGCTTAAATAATTCATGTCAACGGGGCAAAAAGAGAGAGGGAGAAAGTTAACAAGTGCACAAAGGCAGCCAGCAAATCCACTTCCACAGGTTCAGCAATGAAATGCAATGAAAAGAAAGCAATGTGTGTGGGAGAGGGAGGGGGAGGGGAGGTTGCATTAGTTCCCCACTTTTGTAAACAAATATAACCCACGGGAAATTAACTCTGTTTGGAAAAGGTGGGCATCTGCTGCTCGATTTGAGTTGGGTGCTACATTAGGGATGTCATTTCCAATTAGACTAATTTTAAAGATTGACTTCTGTGTGCTTTCCTTTAAGCAAACTCTTAAAATGATTGGCCATTTTCTGTTGGCTCGCAGATGTTGGCGATGGAATCGAATAAAAGTCAGAGCTAATCCCTAGTTTTGGGTTTTGATTTGTGTTTGTTTGGGTTTATTTTGATTTTCTTTTAAACTCTGGAGTTACATATGGAATCAACTCGCTCTGTCACGGGAAGGGTTTAAGCTGTAAACAAAGGCGTTTGTTAATAATGACGTGCGGTGTGTTAATGAATATCAGCTATATTTCAGTACGAACGCTTAATGTACGCTCGCTTAAGGACACAATTAACAGAAGTCTTTAACTAATTCTGACTGAAGGTTAATGGACTGAAGGACCTACAGATGGACGCTGAGTCGGCAATAAAATATCCAGAGCTTTATAACCATATGCCCTTCAAGCATTATGATTATAATCATGAAATATTCATTTTATTACTGACCACCTACAAATGTACACACACACAAACTGAGTGCGTAAGCAGGCTTTGGTCCACATTGTTAAACGGTAAATGCCTGTACACCAAACACACACACACACAAACTACACGCACATATATTTATATTTGTGTATATATGTACACACATACACACATATTTGTATATACAGTATAAACACACACATTTGTATACGCATGCACACACAACTATACGCACACAAACACACAGAATATCACAAATATTTATGTATATATATGCATATACACATATTTATACATAAAGTATATATACAGCACACACACACAACTATACACACACTTATAAGCCACATAACCACACATTGAGCCTGTTAGGTCAAAGACATGGTTACCTCTGTGTTACATCACCTTTCTTTCTTTTTAATTAAACTTAATCATCACTGTGGAACAAAGTATGCTAATTTGTAAGTAAAAGTTTAACCTCTTGCATTCCTCAACGTCTTAACTGTTTATAGTCACTGCTCTTTGATTCCGCTCCTCATTTCATCTTCTTAATTTTAAATAGATTGACTCGGTTGGGCTGCAGACGTCTGTGTGTAGAAGAAAAGCACATCCCTTCAGGTGGAACAGGAACCTTTACGGTACTTTTGCATTCTGTTTAGAAACACTTAGATTACTGAACAGCAAAAAAGTACACATACTGTCTGCTACACCACTATGTTCTTCTATCAGGTCAATTATGTCCCTAAAATTGTAACAATATTCTCATTAAGTTGGTTGCAGCAGGAGTCTTAGATCAGTTTACTTATTACACCCTCACAGGTATCAGTCACCCCTTCCAGTTTTGGCAGACTTACTGTATTTCTTCATGCATTTCTAAGCAGAAATCCCATCAGAATACAGTCTGTTAATTAATCTTGATCTGCGTCTTAACTTTACTGAATTCATTTGAATTATCATGCAGATCAATTCTACCTCTTCAAAGATTTTCTATGAATTTCTGCACACTTCATTCTACTAGATTAATTCCCTAAATATTGTGATTTAAGCCAAATGAAGCCTGTAGTCTGTGTGGTGGGGAATTTCTGATTTGTGTCTTTATTCCAGGAAGACGGCCAGAGCGAGCGGAGAAAAACGTAATATTGTTAGCCGACGGTAATCGGACTGATACACTATTGCCCTGCTGGGAAATCTTTAAACTCCCCCAATTACGACTTACATTGGAAGAAGGTAAAACGTCAGTATATAAATCATACGCAGGCAGTTTATAAGGTTGAGTCTAGACCATGAAGGTTCTGCTAATCCTTTATTTATTTTAATACGGTTTCCTCAGCAGTATTACTGTTTTTTTCTTTGATTTATTGGGCTTCTAGTCACCAGACCTTTTTCATGTGAATGGACATACTGCACAAGTCAACACTTATGTGGCACAACACAATACTGTGTGTAACAGGGCTATGTCACTAAACAAACGCCACATTTTCAGGTTTTTGTGTGCCGCCACGGACAAAGTACATGAAAACAAAAGAAAATGGAAATGCAGACAAATAAATTTAGCATATATTGTAAGTATTTTTCAGTGCAGGGGCTTTTTTGACCAAATAATTAACTGGAAAGTCAGACGGGGAGCATCGTGTTGTGAACCTTAGCAGAACAGATTTTCTTTAATCCTTTCTCTGTATAGACACTTCGACACGTTGTACAGAGCATATTTAGGTCTAATTGTTCGAGGCTGTAAATCTAATTAAAATGTCTGGATGTTCGACGCAGTTTGACCTGTTCAATTAATGTTTTGATTATCCAAGTCATTCAGTGTGGGATTTTATAATGCAG
>JAOUQT010044217.1:0-11005 GCA_025769995.1 Xyliphius kryptos
GATAGAACAGACATACTCTATATAGGGGAAATTTAGATAGGGCAATTTACAACAGTGAGTTCACCTTGAATACATGTTTTGGGACTGAGGGAGAAAACCAGGTACTGAATGATGTTTATGTTGAATTTGCTGGTTTAAATTTAGAATTCATTATTTCATGTCACACTATCATATCAGGATCACCATTTTCGTTTTTTCCTTTTTTTGCTTTCATCTGTCCACAAAACAACTTTGTGGTTTGATAGACAGCAGTGTTTTTTTTCTGCAACCCTGCCATTCACACCGGTGTAGTAGTGCTCTCTTGTTGGTCAACTCATTAAGTAATATTAGCCAATGTAAATAATACCTGTAATACCTTTTGGTTCTTCTATTATCAACTCTTGAGAGATGTTTTTGTATTTTTCCCAGGCTGATTAGCATCAACAACTCTTCTCCTGGGCTCCTGAGAAATATCCTTAGTTCATGCCATGATACACTTTTACAAACATCTAATTGTGGTGAAGTTAAGCCAGTGACAGATTTAAACTTTAAATAGGTATTTAAATAAAAGAGGGCACCCACTCACTATTATAAATTTGCAACAGACAAATATTTTTGTCCTATTTAGTAAAAAACCTTAAGGGCTTGAAAATATGAAAGGATAAAGTTGTAAGTCAAATTTATGCAAACACAAAAAGGCTTTACAAATTATGTGCATTTATGAAAAAATAATTATATACATTATCACATCATCACTGTTTAATATACTTATAATATATAAACACAAAAAATGAAATGCCATTTGAGGGAAATGGATGTTCTTCGATATCTCTGTGAAGATTTGATGTCATTCTTTTAGTTCTTTATTAAAATCTTACACAAGCAGAAATGAACAAAACATTGTAAGCTGAGCTTTGTATGTTTTTCCTGTTTGCTTTATCATTATTTGACTTGATGGCTGAATATAGAAGCACGACTAGGAGAACCAAGGGCTTGAGGTCAGAGCCCACCTTGGTGAACAGCTGCAGCCAGCATTGACTGACTGTGTGTACACTAGACTATAGCTAATGCACCTAATAGTGTTTGCCAAGTGTGGAGAGAATGACAACTAATACTAATGAACCACACCCTGGACTAGACTGGTCCTGTAGCAAGTAGTGCATGCACGCACACACACAAACTTTGAGGGGAAAAAAGGAGAAATATATATATATATAAATAGAATCAAAGCAGTCAACTTTAATATGTACATGTCTAGTACGTAATAATTTTGTTACCAAAACTTCCCAACTTAAATTTTTTAATAAATATTTTAGATTCCCCACAAAAAAAAAAAAAAAAAAATCTGTGCCAAACCGGTCTGGCACATGAACGTCTAGCCGTTATCATCCCCAAACAAAGGCAGGGCAGTAGTGTGTTCCACTGATTAAAAGATATGTATGTACAAAATGCACTCTCTCGGGTTTGGGAAGATAAGATTTTGGGCCACACACTGAAAAGATCTGCAATCATTTTAAAGTGTCACTGAACCTTTCAGGACTCATTTCTATAATGGACAGCCTGAGATACAAACCTCCCAAAAGCACAAATGACAAAAAGTCTTGCCCTAATTTATTATGTTTTATCCTTTTTTGATGTCTGGAGGGAAACCTTAATGACAATGTGTGCCAACACGAAAAGTATAACACACAAACATGTTTTGGATGCCACTACATACAACTAAAATAATTCTATAATGTGTACACACTAAACTGCTGCTGTACTGTGGATTTAAAAAAAAAATTAAATCCCGGCAGGAGGAAGCGAGTTTAATGCCTGAACAGCCATTAATAATGTTTTGGTAAATGAGAACATTCAGCTACTTTGCTTCCCTCTACAGGAAAATCACACAACCAGCAACTTTACAGCACTGCTGAACACCAAGACAGTAAACCAACAATTAGAAAATTAAACTTTAAATTGTTAATATGTTATAATTATAGCTACATGACTTCTTAGTCCTACTTATTTACTATTTACAATCTGAGTATGAATAAAAATATTTTAACTGCAAAAAATTAAAACAAAAACACATTTTTTTAGTGTGTTGTATATTTATCCAACTCCAGCTTTATTGGTAACCGAGTAGAACAAAGTTGAAATCACATTGCTGAGTTACTTTTAAAGTTAAAAGTATCAATGTATTCATAATCTGGAATAAGACAGGATGCAGGAAGTCTTTTACAGGATGAAAATCAAAGCATACATGAATGTGCAGTTTATGTGCAATTCGGACAAAGACTTGTTGAAAGCAGTGCTTGAGTTGTGTTCGTTTGAGGAATCCACTTCTTACACAATACCCAACGTTTTCTCTCTCTCCCTCTCTCTCTCTCTCTCTCTCACACACACACACACACACACACACACACACACACACACACTTCAGCTGGTCCCCCTTTCTTTATTTTTTAATTTTTTTTTACCCAAAAAGCCCTACTGTTTAGTGCATTTATAAGCAACAGGAGAAATTCAATTATTGTGACAAACAAGTCATAAAAACACTGACTTATGGTTAAACTACCGCGGGCTTCCCTGATCCATGATTTTTTTTTTAAAGAATGGTTTGTCCAACAACTTATTACCTTAAAGTCAGTGAAATCATCGTGAATCACATAAATTACTGGTCTGTTTAAGATATCGTTTTGGTCCAAAATATTACATTAACAAATGTGGTTTCTTTTCGAAATATTGCATGCACGCATGTGTCTTTGAGGCATATTAAATTAGTTAAAAATTCCCAAAACAGCTGTTCTCAGAACAGGTCATGAACGTATTCACAAAATAATTAACTGCAGCCTTTTTGTATATGTTTTGGGGATGGTTTACTCGCTTTTCTTCTTTAGTGATGGATGAACATTCCAGTAATAGAGAACTTGAGCAGTGATCAGTCCATTACAGCAAGATGAGATGATGTATGTTAAAGCCATCAGTGAGTCACCAGTCTCCTTCAGGACAACAGGAAAACACACTAACAACACTGTGTGGTTTTACACATATATACCATACCATTTCAAAGTTTGGGGACACTTCCTTCTTGTTCAATTGCCAATTTTCACCACTTAACATATAAATGGCCTTTGTAGATTATAATTACAGACTGTGGTACATTCTATTATACCTGTTCTGTGATGGTTCCAAGCAACATCATGATCATCACAGAACAGGTGTGATAAAAATGTACTACAGAGTAACAGGGACTAATACAGTATGTACTGTAGTCCTTACACAAATGGACTACAGTCTTCAATTGTAGATCTACAAAGTCAATCTCTCAACACCATTTGAGGTTATCCATTGATGGTCATTCAGATTCTGTAGTGGTTGCTTTCTTTGGCCTTTACACTGAGATTTCCCTCTGACACCCATGACTTGTTTTTATTTTAGATATTATGAACTATAAAACAACTGCCATATGGCTCTGGGAAATATTGTCTAGAAGCTGACTGACGACTTTATGAAGGCTGCCATGAAGTAGTGAACTAGCAATAGCAATCTAAATGAACTCAGTTAACTGTTAATTGTGTAATAAAATCTTCAGGTTTTCAGTCACAGGCATCAATTACTAAAGTCTTTTATATTTAACAAACAATTAAGTTTATCATAAACACAAAATATATTTTTTGTCTGTTAAAAAATTGCAGTTTTAAATGCATTTTTAAAATGTGTTCAAAATTTTTGGACATGGAATTTATATATGTCTCTAATAGAGCGATCATTACTTATGGAAACATAAAGGAGGTTTTAAAATGGACAGTAAAATTTTTACTACTATGAGCACTGAAAGTTTACCTGCACTGTGGTGAATATACGCGCCAAGGATCCCCCAAACAACAGAAATACAGAAACGGCTGACAGCTGCCCTGTGTGGCCATTCCTAAAATTGGTACCTGCCTGAATTAGCTGAAAACAGACATTTTAACAAAAGCGTAAATGACATATCTTTAGAGAATTGCTTTCCAACATATTCATTTCAATCTAGTTCCGGGGTCGCTTACCCTTCCAAAGATTATAGCTGGCATGTTGGAGGCTTGCAGGGTAGTAACAACAGACATCGGGGTAACAGGAGAAAGAAGAACCGCCAACACACTGAAGTAGACAGCCAAAAAGCCCACACCTACAATCAAACATGTACATAATAACTTTTTTAAACGACTTAATAGTTAATAATTAATACTTAACAATACACTTTTAATTAACTGGGTTAAGGTTATTATTAAGATTAAATAAGAAAACCTGTGTTAATTTGTATAAACCTTTGATTGTGCTTCCTCCATAATTCTGGATAAGAAAACCAATTGCCACCGTCTGCAACATTAGAAATAATGCCTCACCCCAGGCACTGTGGGTTATATAAAATAGTCAAATGAAAAACATAAAAAAGCATGTAACCACAAAAAGCCCCAGAAGGCAAATGGCTTATAATAACTTTGCATGACCAAAACTTTCCAAAGAGCAATGAATGAAACATACAGATTCAGAAATACAGTTGACAGTTGCTAAAAATTTTGCATGACAGTTCTTTTAACAAGAAGACATTCAAGTTTCTTATACACATGGTTACAATTCAAATAAAGAGAAATGACTTTTCTCAGTTTATTGATATTAACGAACATAACCATTAGCAATTTTACTTCACAGTCTGAAATGAAAAAAAAAAACAGCAAAATACTCTTTAAAAAAATAGATTTTTTTTTGTTACATTAAATCACTGGAAAATAAACAATGAAAGCGAATAACAGTTTCAAAACTGAGGAGTCCTCTGATTTTATATGTGGTAAAACCACATGTCGCTTTTATTTCACCATTAGATTGTTTGTCAAAATCAGCTTTGCAAAACTTGATTAGGAAATATCTGTAAAGCAGAACTAATTGAGTCAGACTTAGCTGTCGACGGCATTAAGCCGCTGTCCTTAAATTTATCCCCCAAAACTATGCCTATGCTAAAGGCATAATGATACTATTTATGTTTATGAGTACATTAAGACCACAATGAAGAGAGAGAGGGGAAAAAAACACAAGCTGTTCTTGTGGCTTCCTTAAATTTGTTAAGCCCCTGTGTAAGCAGTACTCTAAAAGTACTCATAGTAAGCAGTAGTACTATGTTACGAAAATACTCACTACACACATCTGTAAATTATCCCAAACCTTGGAGTAAGAAGAAAATGTAGAACATACATTATGATTGCAGAGAAATATAATTTTGCTTTTATATGTTTTGATATTTAAATCTATAAATTTAAGTATGTTAATGAATAACACATAAAGCTCTGGGACTTATTAAAGTGTTTATGAAATTTCTGCTTTAGGGGACAGCAATTAGTTTTATTATTAATCAAAAAGAAAAAAAACATTTAGGGGTGGGTTGGGGGCAAATTTCTCTTGTTTAATTATACCTACAAAAATCTCCTTATTCTGATACAGACAAAACGTGGATGACAAAAGAAGAAGTTACTGGAGAGATTTCAAGCAAACCTGAAGGGGAAACTGTTGGCAATACTGTAGGCCATAGTTCCTGTGATGGCAAGCAGCTCCAAAAGCACAGAATTAAAACTCAGACCTTCTGCACTCTTGGCACCAATGAGCTTCAATATCTGAGGTAACTTAACTGTAAAGAACAAGCAAGTTAGTGTAAAAAAAATAAAAATAAAAAAAATAAATAAATAAAAATAAAAAAATCAACTCATTTTACACATCAGGACAGTAAAGCAATGTAAAATGATTTCTTACCCAATACAGAGCCAAGAATGATGCCAAAACTCAGTCCTTTGCTGATTACAATCTTGAGACAAGCCACTAAAGTGATACATTCATAAAAAATATTACACACCACAGTTTTAGTTTTACAGATATAAACAATTTATTATGACTAAAGAATAACCTTATTATTTGAGAAAACATTAATAGATATAGTGTTATTTTTCTTTCAAGCTAAAGCCAAGCCATGATATTGTCCACCAATCATCTCAAGTAAACAGCATTCCATGTGTTATGAGAAATGACTAACATGATAAAGGAACAATTTTTACATTTACATACTGGACCAATGAAATAGCTGTGGATAACATCTGTACAGTTAGGTTAGTCAACCCTTTAAAATTACATGCCTGTCTGTCTTGATTTGACAAATAAGACTACATATTCAACCAAGTTTAAAAAACTATTTATAAATATTATAAAAATTACATTTTTGGACTACTAAAAATAGTTTATGTTCTCCCATTTTCTTATATAGTCCAAAAAAATGGATTCAAGGTGAATTGGCTGCTCTAAATTGCCCCAAATGTGAGTGTGTGTGGGCCCAGCGCCTAAACGTTGTCCCATGTGAACCCCCCCCCCTTCACTATGTGACATTATTACAGAATTAAGCGAAAGATAATGAGATGAGCATTTTAAACACTTAATTCATCTAATAAATACATCTTTTAACGTACACAGTCAAATCACTAAATAAACTACAGTATATATTAAATGATTCTTGTAATAAGAATTATTATTATAAAAAAGGGTAGTTTTAGTCCTCAAATATAATATAATTGGCCATGTGTACAATAACGCACATCTGACTGCTTCACATTCATATCAATGCTTGATATGCATTACATATTTTAAATTCATAATACAAACAGTACTTGATTGTTAGGGAAACTGGAATCCTGTTACTAAGCCATCACATTTACATTACATTTAGTCATTTAGTGGACACTTTTATCCAAAGAGACTTACACATGAAATAACACCACAAGTCGGTAGTTTAGGGAAAAAACGCTATCCTGTAGTACCATCGAAACCTGAACATTATTAGATCTGGATCTTTTTCCCCTACTTTTTAATATCAAGTGTTTGTGGAAGAGGTGTGTTTTGAGAGGTTAAAGATGCTAAAGATGCAGCCTTATGGATGGTGTTGGAAAGATCATTCCACCATTTTGTTGTGGTGAATGAAATGGGACTGAGAACCATGGCGAGTTGTAATCACCAGGTGACAGAGTCAGAGTGTATTTAGCAAAGATGGATTAAGGGTTAGCAGATCCAGAAATTGACCTGTATGCCAGAGTCAGTGCATTGTGCTGAATGTGAGCAGCTAAAGAAAGCCAATGCAGAGAGAGGAGCAATGGAGTGACATAAGTTTGATTGAGCTGGTTGAACACAAGTCGGGCTGTATAGTTTTGAACAAACTGTAGAGGCCTGATCGTGGAAGTTGGGAGTCCAGCAAGCAAAGGGTTACAATAATCTAGTCTTGATAGGATGAGGGCTTGGACCAGCAGCTGAGTTCTGTTCTGTTAGGAAAGTTATATGACTTTGCAGGAACGGGCAGTTTTCATGATCTGATCATAGAGTTTAAGATGATTGTTAACCGAGAAACCCAGATTAAAGACTGAGTCAGTTGGAGAGATTGTGGAGCCATCAATTTGGAAGGTTAGGGTTTGGCTGGAATTATAAGAAACTCAGTTTTTTCCAAATTTAATTTGAGATGATAGACCTTAATAGAAACAGATATGTTGGTGATGCAGGCGGATATCCAATTTAAGATTGTGTGGTCGTTAGTGAAAAAAAGACACTATGAAGCGGAGTGTCCTCATCATAGAATTATGCATTTAGCAGATGCGTTTATCCAATGCAACTTACAAGTATTCCCACTTGGTTGGGATCAGAACATAGAATTCTGGAGCAATGAGTGATATGGGTCTTACTCAAGGAGCCACATTGAGAACTTAATTGCACATTGGGTTTGAACCCACAACCTTCTGATTGATAGTCCAGCACCTTAACCACGGAGCCACCACACCCTACTGATTGCAGTAATTAAATACAACAGTGTACTCTTTTATATTTACACTGCTCAGACTGAAAATTAGTCGTAGCCTGAATTATTCTGGAAAAGCTGTTACGACCAGGAAAGCTTAATCAATAAATCTTGGATCAACAGCAATAATTGCAAGCTCCAATCTTCTGAAAGAAAAGGTTCATTAAGTAAACAAGTGATATTAAAGTGTGCGATGATCAAACTGAGTTTACAATCAGATCTATGTTAAGATAACGACCACGACAACGCTCTAAGGTCGAGTGCAAATTGTATTACCATTTAAAAAGTTGAAATCCAAGAAAAACTCGTCGTAACATTTTTCGGGCATTATATAATTCAGTAGAAAGTCTTTGAATGGATCCATAAATGACGTGGCCAGAGCCTTTTCTGACGTCGCCATTGTTTAAATCTTCGTAAGTGGTTTTATATGAATGACGTTGCAGCGTCGCCCCAGATCTCTGCGCTGCAGACTGACGATCATTTACTAAGAAAACACTGACAGTGAGAACACAGGAAAAACGGACACGTCCGGGGGTGACAGCTTCTTCTTCTTCAGTGTGATTCAGACTTCTGGAATGTTCTGCTGCCACCACCTGGCTCATTCCAGCATTACAGTATTCTGTACTTGCACTCACTCATAAAACTTACAGGGGTTGGACAATAAAACTGAAACCCCTGTCATTTTAGTGGGGGAGGTTTCATGGCTAAATTGGAGCAGCCTGGTGCCCAATCTTCATTAATTGCACATTGCACCAGTAAGCAGGGTAAGAGCACAGTTTTGCTCAGAATATTGCAATGCACACAACATTATGGGTAACATACCAGTATTCAAAAGATTGGTTTGATGAACATGAAAGTGAACATCTCCCATGGGCTGCACAGTCACCAGATTTAAATATTATTGAGCCACTTTGGGGTGTTTTGGAGGAGAGAGTAAGGAAACGTTTGCCTCCACCAGCATCATGTAGTGACCTGGCTACTATCCTGCAAGCAGAATGGCTTAAAATCCTGTGTAGGACTTGTATATGTCATTCCCAAGATGAATTGACGCTTTGTTGGCCGCAAAAGGAGGCCCTACACCATACTAATACATTTTTGTGGTCTAAAACCAGGTGTTTCAGTTTCATTGTGCAACCCCTTGTACTTTTACATTTGGTCATTTAGTAGACGTTTTTATCCAAAGCTACTAATAAGTATCCCAGCTTGATGGTTGAAGTCAGAACACAGGGTTGGCCCAGCATCCCTGGAGCAATGAGGGTTAAGGACCCACATTGGTAACTTCAGTGGACCTGGGATTTAAACCCACCACCCTTAGATTGCTAACCCAATAACCAAACCACTGACCAAACACAGCAGCTTTAAATACTACTATGAGATATATATCACTTTTATAACTTTATAATCATTTGAAAAGTTAAAAAAAAACATAAATAAAAAGCCAATGGCCAAATTGATGGCTCCACAATCTCTTTAACTGACTCGGTCCATAATCTGGGTTTTTCGATAGACACTCATCTTAAAATCTCTGACCAGGCCACAAAAAATGCCCATTCCTGCAGATTCATTCTGTAAAACATCAGGAAAATCAAACTGAACATGCTACCCAGCTGCTGGTCCAAGCCCTTATCCCATCCCGATTTGACTATTGTAATGCTTTTCTTGCCTGGTCTCCTAACTCCCACAATCAATCCTCCTACAGTTGGTTTAAAACTCTGTGTTTAACCAGCCCAAGCAAACTTATGTCACTCCATTACTCCTTTCCATTGGCTTCCTGTAGCTGCTCGCAATTAGTACAACTCTGGACCTGCCCCCTTACCTTAAGTCCATCTTCACTAAATACACTCCAACTCGTTTACTGCACTCTAGTATTGAATGTTAAAAGAAAACACGTCAAAACACACCTCTTTTACAAACACGTGCTATAACAAAAATAAAAAAATAAAGCCAGCTCTAATAATGCGCAGGTTTCGGAGTGTACAATGTAGCTGTTTTTTGCTAAACTGCTGACTTGTGGTGTTTTCTTATTTGTAAATCATTTTGAATAAAACTGTCCTGACAACCTTTTAAATAAAAAAACATAAAAAAATACACATTACAACACAATTCTACAAAGAACTTGCTATAGTGTAAAAATAATTCATATCTAGTAAATCTAGACGGAAGTCAGACTGTATAAACATCAGGTTTGATAAACTACAGCTGGTTCCTCTTTAACTAATAACTTATTGTGTTCTCATGTTGGTAAGGAAGTTCAAAAAGGACGTGTTATAATTATTTTTAACTTTGTTATAACGAGATAAGGGCTGTGGAATGTGGCTTAGTGGTTAGCACGTTCGCCTCTCAGCACTGGGGGTTCCTGGTTTGAATCCCGATCTGCGTGATATTTCCATGTTCTCCCTGTGTCCGTGTGGGTTTCCTCCAGGTTCTCTGGTTTTCTCACCCAGTCCAAAACCATGGATTTCTAGGTAGAATTGAATGCTCTAAATTGCCCCATATGGTTTGTGTGTGTGGATGTGTGAGTAAGTATGTGCCCAGCGATAGACTGGCGCCCTGCCCTGTCTGCCCAGTGCCCAAAACGTTCTTCCCTGGACGGGCATGGGGACCCTAGTACAGAAATAAGATGGAATGGATGGATGGTTATCACGATACAACACAACTTGTTATGTGTAAAATGACCAAATAAGTGGTTCTGATAAAGTGATCTATTAGCCTACTGTGATTACACACGGAGGAAGTTTTCCACATTTAACCCACTCATGCTGTAACACACACATATGCACACACTGGTACAGTGATCACACATGCCTGAAGTAGTGGGCAGCTTGTACACATACAGCACCTAGGGAGCAACTGGAGTAAGAAGGCTTGCCTAAGAGCACTTTAGCCTTTGTGCTTGGTGGGACCGGGAATAAAATTGTCGCAAGGCTGGTTTATTAACCATGACTGTCCCTGTGGACAGTGGGGTCAGTTTTATGGCATTCTTCATTTTTAATTGTGAATTAATTAGAATTTTGATTCTGACATGATGGAAATGTCCATTTTTTTCAATTCATCAATCTGAAAAATGTATGTAGTTTTTAAAAACATTTGGGTAGAAGCCTACACTGGGGATCAAAATTAGAGAACAACACACAATTTCCTAAATGTCAAGGTCACTATGTAGTCCTATGTGAATGTATCCTAACA
>JAOUQT010044228.1:0-11005 GCA_025769995.1 Xyliphius kryptos
GCAGATACACCCAGGACAGGGCGCCAATCCATCGCTGGGTACACACTTACACACACAGCCACACACTCATACACACAGTATACAGGGCAATTTAGAGCATTCAATTTACCTGGAATTCATGTTTTTGAACTGTGGGAGGAGAACCCGCAGAAAACCTATGCCGGCATGGGGAGAACATGAAAGCTCTACCCAGATCAGGACTCAAACTGGGAATCCTGAGCGCTGAGAGCGCTGCCATCATGCCACCCCACGCAAACTATACAGGGGCAATTCAGAGCATCCTATTTACCTTGGATCCATGTTTTTGGCCTGTGGGAGGAAACTGGAGAACCCGGAGGAAATCCATGCGTACATGATGAGAACATAAAAACTCTTCGAGCTTCGAGTCACAGCGCTAAAAGGCAAACATGCTAACCACTAAGCCACCATTGCAAAACTAAGCCCCAGTGCAAAACTTGAGGTCATTAAGATTTGGTTCCATGAGTCTGAAGTGAAGGAAATGTATTCACCTACACGAAGCTCTGCAGTTCAACCCAACTGAACACAATTAGAATAAACCAACATCTGTTCCTAAGCTTCTTTAAAACAAATGAGCAAAGAATCTCATAGATACAATCCAAAGTCAAACAAAAAGCCCAATATTTAGGTCATATTGTATAACTAACAGTAATATTTGGAAATTTTACTTCATCTTGTCAAACCCATCCTTCATTCTGCCTCTCCCTTCTGTACAGTCTCTCTAACATGCTGTACAATGGCCTCTTGGGCTTTGGGCTTGGTTTGACTGTAATTCTATATTCTATCACAGGGGACTGACACTTATTTATATTTCACTGGCTGTGCTTTAGAAGGCGACAGTCACAGTGATCGCAGAAACTTGAAAAGGCGAGTTTGAGTTTTCAGAACCATTTAACTTTAAAACCTTTGGTTGTATGTCCCTTTGTTTTTATGCCATGGTCTATGTATGGTCTTTTGTGAATAGAGGAATTTGCAAAGGTATTCAGAACACATCTGCTGGAAATGCCAGCCATACAGGATTCTACCTGTCGTTCTACTACTGTGGGCAAAACCCTGGGAGGAGATAACCTCAAAGATAATGTATGACACATGGTATCGTTTTCCATTTTGCCATCCATTAAACAAATGCAATGTAGATATGAGAACCACGTCGACTAACCATAATGACTTAAGTCTAGCCCCGCTGAAAATTGCACTGATAAACCTATTACAGCCTAGGACTGAACATGAATCTGTCAGTTTGGCTTGTATATACCGTTAAAAGACAAAAGTTTGGACATCGCATTTGTGCTCCACTTCTTGTCCATTATATCAGTTTTACTTACCGTAAAGATTGACTTTTTAGCTTTGCAGTTTTTACATTTGTTTGTAGACTCGGTACATACTGTCTTAGTCCCCTTTACACTTCCAGTGGTATGGACCTTATATATTATTTGGTTGGTGAAGCCGGAGAAAAGCCATGCAGAACATGGAAACTCCACCCAGATCGGGATTCGAACCGGGAATCTCCAGCGCTGAGAGGCGAACATGCTAACCACTAACCCTGTCCGAATGCTCATAATTAAATTAAGTACATTAAGTTTTTTAGCAGATGTTTTTATCCAAAGTGACTTACAAGTATCTTAATGGTTGGGGTCAGAACACAGGGTTGATACAGGACCCTGGAGCAATGAGGGTTGAGGATCTTGCTCAAGGACCCACATTGGTAACGTCAGTGGACCTGGGATTTACATTTACATTTAGTTATTTAGCGGACGCTTTTATCCAAAGCGACCCACAACCCACAACGACCCACAACTTGGTTGGGGTCAGAACACAGGGTTGAATCAGGACCCTGGAGCAATGAGGGTGAAGGGTCTTGCTCAAGGACCCACATTGGTAACTTCAGTGGAGCTGGGATTTGAACCCCCAACCTTCAGATTGATAGTCCAACCCCCTAACCACTGAGCTACCACTCCCTCCCTTTAAACATACCAGCCACAGGAGACAATTTTGTGTCTTTTGTCGATGACCAATAGATTTCTGATTCAAAGAAAAAGCAGGAGGTCATGAGGTTTTGGGTTTACCAGTTTTCGGATTCAAACTCAATGCTGAAGAGATTTTGACAAATTTATCTGCAGGAATTTAGAGCTGAAATATAAAAAAAGGTCCAAAGTAGTGTGTCCTTGGTACATTTCCTCATTGCTAATATATTCATAGACGGTTAACTTGGTAAACACTATAAGATCTTATTGTGAAACTATGTGGAAGCTCATTGTTCTAGGAATGCTCTTTATAACATGTTGTTCTAACTTTTTATCTTAAGTCTGTGGAGTCCATTTACTGGAAAAAGTTTAATATTTAATGTAAATGCCATGTTTTAAGTAGTATTTTATAAGAACTCCACAAGATAATGCAGAATATGCCTAAGATTTTAAACATCACATGACTTTACAGTTAAGAATGCGTCATTTTTTAAACAGTTACACTTTCTAAATTAAAAATACTGATAAGAAACCCAAGAAAACGTAATGATTATTATTATTAATGAACATATGAACTACAGTTTAGCCGAGGTTTTCTTCTGTTTTCCAGCACTACATGGGACAAGCAATTTATTCAATGTCTGCTCGTCTTGTATTTATGCATGAGTCCATTAATGAAATGTGACAATTTTGTTTACAGACAAAGTCACAAATGAGCTGTCAACAATGACAGGATTTCAGACCTACAGTGAATAAAATATCTATTTGGCATACACTTCATTTAGGAAATGCAAAATATGCCGACTCTTTATACATTCCATCTTGGATGCATTTTCCACAAAATGTAAGCTTTAAACATTTTCAAGACTCACTGGTTCTGGTGCAAGGAGAAAGATTCCACTTGTAATACTGCTGGTGAGGCATTTCTGCTCCTCGTGCATATTTAACAGTCAATAGGCAATTGCAGAGTCGGCAGATGACAACATATACTAAAAAAAAAAAAAACACACATTGTGATATGTACAATGGATGAGGCGGCTCAGTTCCTGGCCATGTTACTACATGCAGGTCGAAAGGCTGATCTCGAGCACAGCTGGCTATTAGCAATAAAAGTGTCATTGCTGCCAGCAGGACAATACAGGCTTCAGTAGTTATTTCAAACTGACTACAAAAAGGACGCAGGAATACAGAGCAAAGCAAATCCATGCTTAATGATATGTTTCATCTAAAGCTCACCCGTGTGTGTTGCCTTAAGCGATTCCGTTTAAACAGAAACATCCTTCATAATGATCATTATATATTTAAATACTATTTTTTCATATATTAATTTAAAAAAAAAAGGGCGGCATGGTGGCTTAGTGGTTGCACGTTCGCCTCTCAGTGCTGGGGATTCCCGGTTCGAATCATGATCTGGGTGGAGTTTCCATGTTGTCCGTGTGGGTTTCCTCCCGGTTTCCTCCCACAGTCCAAAAATGGATTCCAGGTTAATTAATTGCTCTAAATTGCCCCGTATAGTGTGTGGATGTGTGAGTGAGTGTGTGCCCAGCGATGGATTGGCGTCCTGTCCTGGGTGTATCTGCCTGGCGCCCTAGATGTTCACCCCTGGATGGGTATGTGGAACCCCACCGCGACCCTAGTAGAGGAATAAGCGGCAGATAATGGATAGCTGGATTAATAAAAAAGGAAATCTGACGTGATACATTTTGCTGACTGTAATTACACCCAGAAGAATCTGTCCTCCACCCATCCATGCAGTCAAACACACACATTTACATTACATTTGGTTATTTAGCAGGCACTTTTATCCAAAGCGACTTAAACGTACCACACTTAATAGTTGGAGTCAGAACACAGGGTTACATACAGACTCCC
This sequence comes from Xyliphius kryptos, assembly GCA_025769995.1. Lineage (NCBI taxonomy): Eukaryota > Metazoa > Chordata > Actinopteri > Siluriformes > Aspredinidae > Xyliphius > Xyliphius kryptos. The sequence goes on from JAOUQT010044228.1 coordinate 3,855, forward strand.
TGGAGCAATGAGGGTTAAGGGTCTTGCTCAAGGACCCACATGGATAACTTTAGTGGACCTGGGATTTGAACCCAGTGAGTGTAGTGAGTACACGTGCCCTGCCCAGCCCGGTATACAGCGCCCAGGGAGCAATTGCAGTTAGTTTTCCTTCCCAAAGGCACTTCAGCCATAGTGATTTCTATCCACCAGCCCCAGTATAAATAAAAAATCATCTGATTATGTTTATGGATAGGCTTCTGCTCCAGCATAAAATACTGCATTAAATAAACCATTTACATCGTTTTAAATAAACAGTTTCAAAGTAGCAGTAACTTTAATTAAAGACCTGTTAATTCACAGATTATTTAATTCATTTATCATTACTACAAAATTTCAGCTATTTTGTTAATTTTCTTGCAGCATAATGGTAAAAAGTTTTACTATTATGCGTCTGCTGGAACAAAAATAAAGATTAATAATCAAAGTTCTCGCAGCTCACAGATTTAATTACAGTCTGTTATTAACAAATTATATTCAATTCAAAATGTGAAAGTCAAAGCAGGAGGAAGGAAACTCAAAACTCTCAGGTGATAACCACCTTTTGGAGTGTTTGTCTGACACAGGAGTTACATGCAAAAAGCAAGAAGCAGGAGCATTTGCTTTGACAGTTTAGGTAATCTATATATATAGCATTGTTTTTTTACATTATATTTCATGTACTATTATTTAGTTATTTCTGTTCTCTATTTCGGGTGACATGGTGGCTTAGTGGTTAGCAAATTCGCCTCTCAGCGCTGGGGATTGCCGGTTAGAGTTTGCATGTTCTCCTCGTGTCTGCGTGGGTTTCCTCTGGGTTCTCCGGTTTCTTCCCACATTCCAAAAACATGAAGGTAAATTGAATGCTCCAAATTGCCCTGTATAGTGTGTATGTGTGTGTGGCTGTGTGAGTGATATGTACCCAGCGATGGATTGGTGCCCTGTCCTGGGTGTATCTGCGCCAATCCATCCCCATCCCCCCGCGACCCTCATAATAATAAGCGGAAGATAATGAATGAATGTTGCTATATAAAAAAAAAAAAAAGAGTAATGCGCAGGGTTGATGGTGCTGCAGTCTAGCTTTTCCTTCCTAAAAATACCGACTTGTGTTGTTCTCTCATTTGTAAGTCGCTTTGGATAAAAGCGTCTGCTAAATGACTAAATGTAACACATACTAACACACCACCACCATGTCAGTGTCACTGCAGTACTGAAAACCATCCACCACCCTAATAATACCTGCTCTGTTCATGGTCCTAATCATCAGAGTACAGAGTATATGCAGAAACAGAGGGACTACGGTATGTAATGTAACCAAGGAACTGCAAAAACTGTGTGTGTTGTACCCATGCAGCGTGTTCCAGAAACGGCGGATGACAGAGGTACGAAAGGGGCTAGTTATTGGCTTGCGCAGCGTACAGCTGAGGTCATGAAGGATGTCGTAGCTGCCTTCCATCGTCACCTCCACCCATGTGCTGCGTTCAGCCGCGTCCAGAGGCCACGACGCCACCGCCACATACTCCACACGCATGTTGTGTTTCCACAGCAGCACCAGCTTTAACTCCAATTGTGTGCCTCCTAAACACACAGAACCAGAGGTAATGCTTCCTGACCTTCAGCACAGAAACCCAGGTAGAACTAACTCCACTATACGGCAAACATTCTAAAATACATTATTTTAGGCTTGCAGGTGGCGTGTGACTCATTTCAGCTGTATTCAATGGAGAAGCATAGTTTCCGAGTACCCACCTAAAATACTTAGTTACTTTACACACCTTTAAAATCATGATGAATCGTGTTTGTGTGCGTGTTTACCTTTAGTGAAGCTGATGTCACGGATGATGTAGCCCTCCCTCAGTCGGACCGATAACACACTGATCAGGTCGGCGTGCACCTCCTTCTCCTGGTGTTTCTTTCTGCGAAGCCCCAAAGCTGGATTCCCACTTACAGACACCAGGTGCTCATTAAACAGCCTGTGCTGTGAAACTGCATACACACACATCAGATGAAGGACCATTTTATTCAGCTAATCCTCCACATTTACATTTGGTCATTTAGCTGACGATTGTATCCAATGCAACTTACAAATATCCCAGCTTTAATTGTAGCCAGAAAAAAGGTTGATACAGCTGGAAGACCAGACTTGGGAGGCATCCAGATGCCCCGAACCTCCTCAGCTGGCTCCTCTCGATGTGTAGGAGCAGCGGCTGAACTCCAAGCCCCTCCCAAATAACCGCCTCACTAACCTATCACTAGCCCAGCCACTCTGTGGAGGAAATTCATTTTGGGCATTTGTATTTGCAACCTCATTCTTTTGGTCACCATCAAGTTTGAGGCCATAGGTGAGGGTAGGAATATAGACTGACCGGTAAATTAGGAGCTTTGTCTTCTGGCATAGCTTTCGCTTAACCACAACAGACCAGAGCAAAGTCCGCACTGATCTATTTAGCAACCCTCGACTTTATCTTTCCCTCACTTGTGAACAAGATCCCAAGATACATAAAAATCCTCCACTTGAAGCCAAAACTCCAACCAGGAGAGAGATTTCACCCTTGATGAAGTACCATGGTCACAAGTATTTTATTTTAACATATTTATAAATGATTGTACAATATTGATTACAAGCAGTTGAAAATGGGTTTCCTCCAGGGAGTGTCTGGGCTCTCCCTCACAGATGAGAAGCTTGGTTATCCGGGAGAGCCAGTATTCCTATGCATCACAATTCAGGTGGTTCGGGCATCTGGTAAAGATGTCTCCTGAGCGCCTCCCCAGGGAGGTTTTTCAGGCAAGTCAGGCTGGGAGAAGACTTCAGAGAAGACCAGAACATGCTGGAAAGATCACATCTTCCAGCTGGTCTGATGGCGCCTCGGAATAACCCCAGTTAATCTAGTTGAGGTGGCTCAGGACAGGGAGGTCTGGTCTCTCTGCTTAGGTTGCTGCCACCGCAACCCAAACCTCGGACAAGCGGAAGATAATGGGTGGATGGATGTACAATATCATTATAGATCAATCAGATTATAAATTGAACCACTAAGTATTGTTACAGGTAGCCCATACCATCACACATTAACAATGTCACAAAATGCCCTGTCCCTCAGGAAGTTTCAACTCGATTTTTCATGTCAAGAGTGGAGTTTGCACTGTACTTACTGCAGTAGTAGTCGGGGTTGATGGACTCACTGGTTCGCAGGAAGGAGTATGTGAGGAAGGAACGATGGTAGGAGTTCATCTCCTGCTCCTCCTGCACTAGCTCAGGGCACGTCGACAGGTAGGAGCCGAAGGTTGCCATGGAGATAAACTTCATTAACTCCACGTTTGGGACGTAACCGAAGCTGCAATCATATGAGTAAGCTCCGCCCACCTTTAGATAACACAGCCATATAGTCACATTAAGAAACTTTAGATTTTTGTTTTGTTTTTGACATTATAGGAAATCACAAACACAGTGATGTAAATGTGTGTAGTGGTGTATAAAATCATGATTTTATATGATGCACAATTTTGTCTTAATAAAATAATAATTGCAAAAGAAATCTTAATTGCACTAACAGCTCTGACCAGTAGATCATCAAAATCTGATGTATTAAACATTCCACTTACGTATAGATTCCTTAAGGGACCTCGTTTAAAACATGTTTTACATGTTTTATGTATGTAGTAAAAAAAAGTTTTCAAAAGTATTACACTTTTTAAGCGTTAGAAATGCAATAATATAGTCGCGGTATTCCTTTTAATTTAAGTGCAACTACAGGTTTCAGGTTGTGTGAACTCTGGAATCAAGAAGGAGTTGGCGCCATCAAGGGGACAGAACATTCATTCATTATCTTCCGCTTATTCCTTTATGAGGGTCGCGGGGGGGGGGGGGGGGGGGGCCCCCTCCCCCCCCGGGGGGTCCCATGCCCATCCAGGGGAGAACATCTCGGGCACTGGGCAGATACATCCAGGACAGGGCGCCAATCCAATCGCTGGGTACACACTCACTCACACAGTCACACACACTATACAGGGCAATTTAGAGCGTTCAATTTACCTTCATGTTTTTAGACTGTGGGAGGAAACCGGAGAACCCGGAGGAAACCCACGCAGACGTGGGGAGAACATGCAAACTCCACCCAGGTTGGGATTATAACCGGGAATCCCCAGCGCTGAGAGGCGAATGTGCTAACCACTAAGCCACCATGCCACCAGGGGACAAAACAAATATTCAATTTCCAAGATCATCCGCAGATTATGTTTCTGGATCGCATCTTAGAAAGATCACAAGTCAGTAGGTGTAGGCGTTTAGGATCACGATACTGATTTTATCCCAATTATTTTTTACGTTATTATAAAATAATCTTACAATTTTGAAACAAAGCACTAAAAGAATGACAAGCAATTATGGCTAAGCAAACTTTTTGAACAGTTTTGAATCTGTACATGCAATTTTAACACTGGTTAAAAAAAAAGTAAATACACCACGCAGGTAAAGTGCAATCTTGTAATTGGAACAGCTGTAATTGGAACAGCTAACACATCCCAACAAGAACAAGGCATCAATAATAAAAATGCCAAGCTGATAAAATTGTTAAATAAAAAGATCTAATAAATAAAAAACTATCGCTGTTACGTAAATATTACTACTATATTCAGGGAGGCACGGTGGCTTAGTGTTAGCACGTTTGCCTCTCAGCACTGCTGTTCGAATCCCAATCTTGTTGGAGTTTCCATGTTCTCCCAGAGACTGGATTTCTCCGGTTGGCTGCTCTAAATTGAACCTATGATCTGTGTGTGTGTTCATTAATGTCCTGTCCTGGGTGTATTTACACAGCACCCGAAACATTCTGCCTTGGATGGCCATGGGGAACCCCCCGCGACCCTTGTAGAGGATTAAGCAGAAGATAATGAATAAATGTTAAAATATTAATATTTAACACAGTAATTTATAGGACATTCATTCATTCATTATCTTCCGCTTATTCCTTTATGAGGGTAGCAGTGAGGTTCCCCATGCCCATCTAGGGGAGAACGTCTCGGGGCGCTGGGCAGATACACCCAGGACAGGGCGCCAATCCATCGCTGGGTACACACTCACTCACAGCCACACACACACACTATACAGGGCAATTTAGAGTATTCAATTTACCCTCATGTTTTTGGAATGTGGGAGGAAACCGGAGAACCCGGAGGAAACCCACATAGACACAGGGAGAACATGTAAACTACACCCAGATTGGGATTCAAACTGGGAATCCCCAGTGTTGAGAGGCGAATGTGCTAACCACTAAGCCACCGTGCGGCCATTTAGAGGGCATAAGCATTAAATATTAAGAATTAGAAATAAAGCACCACATAGCGCATAGTTTGTTTTGGTCCGAGTGTAGCGGTAGCGAGCTGCAGTGTAGCTACTCTTTTGGCTACCTGACTTTTAGCATATTGTTAGTGACATTGCCTTTTAAAGTGGTTAAAAAGGTTTTTCATGGTACCATACAATGTAATAACCACATTTGTAATAACCTCAAAACTGTTGTTTGTGTCACGTCGGCTTGGCCCATATTTCCGATGTCGACTTTTTGAGGGGACTAACTCAGCTGTGTGTTCGTTCACCTATTCCCACTCGCTTGTAAAAAAGGGGGCGGGCATGTAAACGAAGATTTATGGTTTATCTGCGTGCCACTAGGGTCCTTCAAATGGAACTAGCAAATGGTGTGCTTTGGCTGAGCACAGAACTACTGTAGCAAATAGAATTTGCTTAGCGATTTTTCTGTGATGGCGTATCGTGAACACATTCTAATCCTTCGTGATCTATTATCGTCATATTGCACACCCTTATCAGTTAACACTCGGTCCTCTCACACTTCTCCAAACTAGAACTTTCAGTACTGGAGCCGAGTGAATGGAGCATAGGACAATCTATAACTGCTAAATTTGTGCTCCACCTGAACAAAAGAGCATGAAATGGTTGCACTTCTCATCTGATTCAGGAGCGTCTCACACACGGCGACGTCCGGAACACTAGTCACTCCATCAGTTATCACGATCACACCTGCAGACAGAGACATCAGACACAACCGAAACATAACAGGCAAGTTGAACTGCTATCATTCATTCAGTCTAAACAATTAGATAAATTATTTAGAAATGAATCAGATATTTACAAAATAAAACTGGTCTTAAACTGCAAAACACAAGAACAAAGTCAAGATCAAACCTGAAACGTAAAAACTGCTGTAAATGCTTACAAAATGTAAAATACAATTCAATAGTAAAAACTGAATCTAATCCAATCTAATATCTTAATCACGATGAAAACTTAATATAGATTCTAGTCTTAAGTATTCAGACCCTTTAAAACTTTCACTCTTTATTTCATTGCTAAAATCAAAAAAAGTTATTTTTATTTATTATTAAATGTACACTCAGAAACCTATATTGACAGAAAAAAATAGAACTGCTGACAAATTTATTTAAAGAGAAAAACTGAACATTTAGTGATGAATGTGGCCTGGTGATTCCAACTTAACTTTGCTAAATGGTGGACTGACCTTTCCAACTTTCCATTGGTAAGGCTGAGTCACTCACCAATTTCAAGAAACTTAAAAATGCGCAGGGTTGATGGTACTACAATGTTGCTGTTTTTTCCTAAACTACTGATTTGTGATGTTCTCATTTGTAAATCGCTTTGGATAAAAGTGTCTGCTAAATGTAAATGTAAAAATGACTAAATGAAATATCACATGGTGATAAGTATTCAGTCCCTTGGTTCAGTATTGAGTAGAAGCATTGAGTAGAAGCAAAAATTGAGTATTTTTAGAGACCTGAAAATGGCTGTCCACCAACACAGCTCTAGCTGGACCAGTCAAGAATGGTCACAGAGTTGTTCCGAAGCCACTCCTTTGTTATTTTAGCTGTGTGCTTAGGGTCATTGTCCAGAGAAACTGAGCAATCATGGGAGAAGAGCCTTGGTGATGTAAAGAAAAACCCAATGATCACAGTGGCTCAGATCCAGGGTTGCAGAAGGGAGATTGGAGAAAGTTAATCTTAATTGTTTAATGTCCCTACAACGCCTGGGCATGCTCCTGATGAGGCGGCAGATGTTCTCTCCTACAGCCCCCTCCATGTCTCCTGGTATCTGCTCCATGCTCTGGACACTGTGC
>JAOUQT010044238.1:0-11005 GCA_025769995.1 Xyliphius kryptos
CACGCAGACACGGGGAGAACATGCAAACTCCACCCAGATAGGGATTCGAACCGGGAATCCCCAGCGCTGAGAGGCGACTGTGCTAACCACTAAGCCACCGTGCAGCCCTGTTTATAAGTTTTGTGTGGAATTCTGAATTACGAGGTATAAAAGTTGCAATACTGTTTGCATGGGCGCTAATGCAACATTGTAAGGTGGAGGGTTGTAAAAGGTTTCTCCCAGAGAACATGTTGAAGCAAGAATCACCACCAAAAACAAACAAAAAAAACAAAACAAAACAAAACAAAAAAAAAAACATTGGAACACTCCTCATCCTTTGTGACCAAACAGTGTTGACAGATGGAAATAATGATACAACCAAGCATACTCATTTTTTGCATTAAAAAATGACAAAAAGGTCTCCAATTTGTCCAAAAAGCCTTCAGCATGTATATTACCATCCAAAACACCTTGTAATTTAGAAGCAAATGTGTGCAGAAGAAAATATCCTGATTTCTGATGATGACAGATTTTCTGTATTTTCATTTTAAAGCCTGGGTTGGAGGTTCAAGGAAGGGAATGGGTACAACATCCCAAAGAAAGGCTCAGAATTATCATCTAGGTGGCATTTTGCGCTTGGCGTCCTGTTGCGCCCATAATCCAGGCTATACAGTAAATGAAAAAATGTAAAGAATTTAACAGGGGAACCTTTGATAAAACCACTAAATCCTTAAAAAGCGGCAGTTCCCGACTAATAGTGTAATATAAAGCAAGGCTAAAGGGGTGGTCTAGGAAAAAGAAACAGACTTTATTGAATTTGAATGCTTGTATAAGAGGACGTGGAGAGACACTAGCCCAAAGATTCGCATGAGAAACACAAGTGCATAATGAACATGTACATTATTTGGCAATTGCGACGTAACAACATTCCCAGGATCACATACAGTAAACAAGAGTCTTTCCAAAGCGGGTCCAGACTCGGACACTAGAGCACACGAAACAGTCCCCACCTCCCCAACCCTACCCACAGATCAATAAAGGACACAAAAGGGGAAGAAAAAAAAAAAAATAATTCTTGAAACAATGAGAATATTTGGAATGCAAACTTTGTATAAATATAACATCATTGGTATTCAAAAATTTGTTGGTTCAGTTCTTAACATTGGTTATTTCAAGAGAAGGAGAAAAACATAGGAACATAGTTAATAGTAATTCTGTCACAGTCTTCACAGTAGTATTGAGCCTTTGGGGGGGGGGGGGGGGGCAGGGAAAGGGGGGGGGCCCGGCTACTGCCTGTAGTCATTAAAGCTTCAGCGAAAAAAAGCAAAGAAAGAATCAAGCATGCGTTATAGCGTCAGTACAAAACTACAATAGCAGCACACCGTGTTTCCTCTGAAGTAAAACCTGGTACACAAATGGGGTTCAACAAAATCAAAACATGATCCACAAAAAGACAGGCCCGTGTCGAAGGTGTTGGGTGTAGACCTTTCCACCCAACTATCTATATTACAATGCAATGGCTGAACTACGGTGCTGTCCCATACCACCCCCCCCACCCCCCCACCCTCCCCCAAGAAAGAGGCCGTGCGGTTTTTGGTTTTTCGGTTTGTTTTATATACGAGGTTAAGTGTTCTAGTTAAACAGTACTCCTAACAGTCCTCCTAGCTGGCTCCATCATCTAAAAATGTTTCTGTTCCTTTAAAAACAGTAATATCTCAAATATAGTTTTTCCCCCATCCTTTGTATGCACCAGTGGTACTATCTTTGGATTTTCCATTAAAGCAATACTGTGAGTTATTGTATTCATCAGTAACATTATTGTTGGTTTACCATATATGGCAAGTGCATTCAGGGAAATAAAAAAACAAAACAAAAACGACCAAAAAAGAGGAAGGGTGCAACAAAAAAGTGTAAGTGCGCAAATCAAATAACGAAGGGCTTTGCTTAAATATGCATCGACGGCTTCATTCACACATATGGTCTTTTAACTTGGCTCAGTGCAGGAGGGTCGTACAGCAACGATGGGTCCAAGCGGACGTTTTTAACATCGGTGTGGCTGGAATAAACCTCGAGTGGCTTTTCGACTGGGAAGGTACGCAAATTAAATATACAAGACGTTGATTTTAAGTCTAACATACACTTATGTCAATTAATTCAACAATCTACTCAACACCAAAATGTCAATACGTTTCTATTTAACACAATGGGCCTTTTTTTGTTTATTTTTTTGCATATTAAAAATCTAGCATTCTTTTTTTTTTCTTTTCCTTTCCTTATATCGCTCACAAGCAGGCATCACTTTCCAGCCTTTGTATGGTCGGTCGTCCGGAATAAAACAAGGTTAACAGTTCAATTAGAAAAGGCCATATGTGCCACATTTCCAATTGTACCTTTTCTTTTTTTTTTTTTTTGCTTCTGGGAATTCAAATCTTTTCTGTTGGTCGAAATAAAAATTATGTTCTCAGACACCTATAGATCACTGAAGTCGAGGGCAGGATGGTAGTCCATCCATCCAAATATGGGATGCTGGGTGAAAGGCGCATTTTCAATGAAGACAATAATAGTTCTTTTTTTTTGTTTGGTTTTAAATGGTCTCAGAATCTAAAGTTTCCTTCCATGTACATTTTTCTTCTGTATGTCACAGGATTCCATGAAAGTTGTTTAAGAGTTGTAATAATAATAATAATAATAATATTACTACTTGCCAGCTAATGCTAATGTGGTATTTTTAAAATGTTAGTGAGCCACAAAAGAGTAAATTGAGGCTATGGTAGTCAAAGCACTCTTATATAAACAACTAGACAACAATTTTATTAAACTAAAACTACAAAAATCTATCTACACTTTAAATTGAACATGCTCATACTAATTGACTACCAGTTTTTGCAAATTTGGGAGAGAACATCTATTCAGTGCACTGTAGCATTATGACTTCTAAACAACCTTGTTATTCAGAGGACCCGGTGATGTACAGTGGGAAAATTGTTCACAGAAGAAAATCGGGTTCCGAACATATTTATTCAGACTGAATGAAATGGAGGCTATTTTTGGCAAAGCCCATTCATTTTCTGCCCCTGAAAACCCTGCAGACCCACACTGCCTTAAGAACACGCAGAAAACGACTAAGAAACTACAAACCGACTTCAGTGGTCTACATTCAAAAGCAGAAGAAATGAAAGTGTGTTGACCTGAGAGAAGAAACCATTAAAATACATCATTAGGTCTGTAAGCCAATATTAGATCATTTTAACACTCAAATGGTGGTAAAAGCTTGCGTTTGTGTGTTTACAACATAAAAAAGCCTACTTTTGGTTAGTTATTAGGTATTTAGGTATTAAGAAAACCATCTTAGGTTTGGAGTCCAGTCTTCAACTGTGCAGGGTTCTGTTTCCAAACAGTGTTAAAGAATTCTCAAGTTTTAACTGACCAGCATATTGACGTGAGAAAACATTCTTGCGAATCTTTTTGGTTACAAGCATTGGAAATGCGAGGTGTATTCTACAGGGTTCAGTCCGTTTAGTCCTTCAAACGGTCCAGTTTTTAGTTATGCTCCCTCTTTGGGAGACCAAATGTCTTCCATTGAGTCCTTGCGCAATGGAGCCTGCACCAAAGAATTAAAGCTACAACTCCAATCTTTTGCATCCTACAGTTAGCGCCAGTATACTATGTAGACATCGACTCCTCTAGAAACCCATCCTTGTTGTGACCGCCACTGCCAGAGTCTGACGGTTTAAAATTCACAACGCGGTTACTTAGGCTTGAAGTAACACTTGAGGGCAAAAGACTTTGTATCGGTGAAGAGGAAGCTGGAGCACAAATCGCAGCCTCGGATAAAGCTGTAGAGTTCGATGGCATTCGAGAGCTGACTGAAGTGCTGTGGGTGGGATCTATTGGTCTGGCGATGCAAGAGCTGGCAGAAGGACTCTCCAAAATTGACTTCTCGGCCTGGGAAGTGGAAGGGGAAAGCTGTTTGCTGGGTGGCTTAGGCTGCGAGGTAGATGAGGGACTATCGTGAGGTAAGAGCAGAGAGGCTTGCTCTTTGGCATTCAGGTGCTCCGCTGTTCTCTGTTTGTGCAGAGAGTTCTCCACGTGCTGTACGAGCTCGTCATTGCCATTCAGAGAGAGCTCACAGGCCAGACAGTCATAGCGACAAACATCTTTGTCCTGCTCTCGTGATGTCCCTTTGGAGACAATGCACTGGGTGACCAGGAAGCTCTGGCTCATCTGTTTGGGGGTGCCTAAAGAGTAAGGGGTGGTATTTCCATCTATAGTGGCTTGTTTCTCATCAGGTTTGGATGAATCCTGGACCCCTTCCTTGCTTTGAGCCACTTTCCGAGAATGTGGAGGAGCAGGTGGCTGACTAACTTTGGATTTCTGAGGTTGCTGCAACAACTGTTTCTGTTGGAGGTGCAGTCGGTGATTTAATAGTGCACCTTGCAAATTGTGCTGATACTGCTGGAGAAGGGAGCTTGGGGACAGACCCAATAAAGCCTGAGGCAAGAGTGGATTATACTGAAACATCCCCTCCATGCCGAACATGGGCTGCAGAAAACTTCCTGTCAAACCCGGAGGGATCTGTGGGGAAAAGATTGGGGAGAATCCTGGCATTATACAGGGCAGTAGGGAACTGGGCAGCAAGGAAGTTGGATCAGTGGCTCCTGCTAGAGTAGATGACTGCAGGGCAAGCTCCTTGGCAGGTTTTGGTGTAGATAGAGCTGGTGTTAAGTCTTTCTTACAAGGGTTCACATCAGTCACAACTCCAGCAGTTCCCTGGTCAAGCTTCACGGAGGAACCCATTGTATTTTCATCAATACCCTTAGATATCTGGGATTTCAAGTCGTGCTCGTTTGGCTTTTTGGTTAGAATGGCGTTCGGTGTGTTGGCTAAAGGTTTGTCAACAGGGGGAGCTGATGAGTTTTTCGGGCTGCTGGTCGGCCCATTCGAAAGAAGATCACTGGTATCTGTGCAAAATATTAAAACATTTTAGGTTAAACACTCCTTATTTACTTACTTTGTTACTTTAAAGTCATGCCATAAAGGTTTAAGAGAGCAAAAGCATAAATTACCTGATTTTTCTTCAGAGAGGTTCCCAACAGGTTTGCTGCCAAATCCGTGTAAGGCAGCAATGGGTATATTTATACATTGTGATGTCATGTGACTAAAGCCTCCTGAAGTCTCTAGAGACTGTGTTTGGACACCTTCTAAGGCTTCCTTTGCATTGTGCAGCTGCTCCACCTTTTGTTGAATCATCAATTGATGGACTTCACTGTATTCCCCTTCTGGGTCTCCCCCGACTTGTCCACCTAAAGCCTCTTTAACTTTTGCAAGGTGCTTCGGCGAGAAAACGTGGTCTCGAACAGAGAGACTTCCGCTGTACTTTGTGCAGCACAGAGTACATTCTTTCTTGGGTCGGTCCTTACGTGTGCTCCCTGTTCCGAACTGCTTGGCAAGGCTAAGTTTTGCCTTCTTTTCCTTGGCCCGTGCATTTTGAAACCACACTTGTACTACCCTCTTGGGAAGTCCGATGTCGTTGCCCAAGGCTTCACACTCCAACATGGTAGGGGTTTTGTAATCACTGAAGCAGGCTTTGAGAACTTTAACTTGGAGGTTGCTTAGCTGCGTTCGATAGCGCTTCTGCCCAAAACGATCAAAATCCATGTTCTGACTACTAGATCCTCCAGGACATGGGGAAGCCGGATCAGCTAAACTTGAGCTCTCACTGTAATCTAGCATCAAATCATTATCATTATCCTTAGCATTGAAACTTATTGCAGGGCTAAGCAGTCCTGAGGACATCCTGTCCTCACTCTCTGAAGCCTCCTTCTCAGAGCTACTAGATAACTGATCAACACCATTAGTCTTTTCATCAATATCTTCATGGTTACCATTAGTATCCATGTCGACAGGAATATTCTTCAGGCTCTTTGCTTTCGCACATTCAAAAGACTGCTCAGCCAAACCAAGCAAGCCTTTATGGTCATTGGTTCTGTCATTTTTTATTAATTGCTGGTGGTTCAGCATATTAGTATTTTTACTGTTAAGCGAATCTAGGGAATTTAAAATATCCCCTTGGTTTGCCATCTGGGAACAGCTGGAAATCTGAAAATTATCCACTTTCATCTGAGAGTCTTCTTGTTCTTGAGTCATACCAGGCACCGATATACCGTATCCAGTATTCTTCGCTTCGTGCCAGTGACGTGAGCGGATATGGGCATCGAGGGCAGTTTGAGCCTTAAAAAGTGCACGGCAGAAGGGACAGCGTCTATGGGCTTGAGCTGGTCCCAGAGCACGAAACTGTCCCTTTCTTTCCCGAGCACGTGTGTTTTGGAACCACACTTGAACGACTCGTTTTTTAAGCCCCACCTCCTGAGAAATATGGTCGAGCATTTGCCGGGTTGGATTGGAATCCAGAAGGTACTTCTGGTACAATATCTCCAGTTGCTCCGGGGTGATGGTTGTTCTCATCCGCTTGTCACGTTGTGAGTCATCGCCACTGATCTCCCATTCGCTTTCCAAAGAATGGAGTCCCGATTTCAGTTCGAGCCTTCTTTTCAAAGTATTCAAGCTAGAGTCAGGAAGGGTTGAAACTGGGGTCGAGCCGACCGACAACTGTGGAAAAGTTCCTGAAAGTAACTGCCTGGACACAAGAGGATTACTCGAGTCAAAAAGCATAAGAGGAATATCCATGGGGCGGTCCAGAAATTGTGTCGTGGCAAAATGATTTTGCGCAACAACAAAGTGCATTTGCTGATGTTCTTGCCAATGGTCAAAGGAGGTGAATGTTAATTTGCACTGAATACAATGGAAGGGAGTCATCTGCTGTGGTGCACTTAGGCTTTGATGTTGAGAAGAACTTGCTAAAGTCATTTGAGGACTTTGTGATGGAACAGGGCTTACCTGAGGTACAGCAGCTTTAGATTGATGAGGAGATGAGGAACGTATTATTGAGCCTTCGTCTTGTTTAAGTTTACAAGAAACCTTTGGCTCTTGATTTGACGCAATACACTTGGACTTAGCAGGAGACTCCTCTGTACTCAGTTTAGGCTCCTGAGGACAAAAATCAGAGGTGGAACTATGGTCTGATTGGTCTTTATTAGCAGGCTTTATATCTGGTTTAATATCTTGGTCAGGATTCTTTGAATTGCCATAACTGGATGCTAATGGACTAATGGTTGAGAAATCAGGATCGCTGTGAGGCTTTGAATCTGTCGAAAGCTCATTCTGACTGGACCATAGGTCCTCAGCATCATCTTTAAAACACACTTTCTTCTGATGACAGATGAGATCATAAATGCGCTGAAACGCCACATTGCATTTTCGACACTCGTAGCTGCCGCTGGCAGTGTGATAGTAACGATCATTAGAAAATTCACGCCAGTCGCCCTCTTTTCCCCCCTCTCCTTGGTTTTCATAGTTCTTCCTGGCTTTCTGACGAGCGTTTTGAAACCACACAACAATGACGCGAGTTGGCAAGTTCAAAAGATTTGAGAGCTGTTCAAACTCATCATCTTTTGGGTAAGCATTCGCATCAAAAAAGTCTTGAAGAACCCTTAGCTGGTTGTCAGTGAACCTAGTCCTTGATGACCTCTTTCCTCCAGAACATTCCGCTCTTGGAATTTCCGGTGACGATGGCGCAGAATCCACTTTTATGTCCTCTAGAGTTGTCATGGGTGGAATGTTAAAGTTGTACGGAGAATCTTTATTGCGCTGCCGTTCTTTAAAAAGCGTGTTTCGAAACCAGTGCTTTATGACCTTACTTGGCAAACCAGATTTGTTGGCCATCTCTTGGATTTGGTCCTCATTTGGGGAGTTGTTGATGTCAAAGTACTGTCGTAAAATTCTTAGCTGATCATCAGTGATCCTGGTTCGCGGCCGTTTGCCCTGATGTTGCATCAAGGCAGGAGATAACTGCTGCTGATAAATTTGAGCTATTTCGTTTGCTTCCATGGGCGGCATATGGACAGGAAGCTGAGGTGGCAAAGCTGGAATTGGTAAAGAATGCATCAGAAGAGGGGGGAAAAGTGGCAGGTCAACTGGCAATGGAATTGAAGCTAATGAGACTTGGGGGGTGGAAACACTAGGGGAGTTAACTGTGGCCGTAGACACTGGAACGCAAGACAATGGTTTTTGCAGAGTACTTTCTGTCGGCGGTGGCAAAGGTGGGGATGTTGCAGGTTGTGGAACTGGTGCTGCTGGAGTTTCTGATCTACATGGAAAAAGCTTGTCGTATTGTTGTCGATAGTCTTTGGCAAACTTCTCTAATGACTGTATTGGGAAAATGGACTGGTGAACATGTTCTTTATGACTCTTAAGAATCAACACATTGGAAAAAAGCTTCCCACAGGATTCACACTCCAGCTTCCCAAAAGATTCTGACTGGCATTCTTCTCTGGTGTTGGTTTTGATTTCAACACTGCAAACAGGCTGTTGCTTATTCTCATTAAACTGCATGACCAACTCAAACCCTATGTTCTCCAACAAAGCCTTTGAAACATTGCCCGGCGCATCATGAGCAACCCTTGGTGGTATGAGCTTTGTGAGCATATCTCCACTCACTGTAGCCTCACTCTTGACCTTGTCCTGCACATTATCAGGTTCATCGTCATAATCATAGTCATCTTCATCATCATCATCATCATCATCATCATCATCATGATCATCATCATCATCAGTAGTGGAGCTGTGCATCTGGCTTAACTCTTTTGCATCTTGTCCGTTCATGCTTCTGATTCTCTGAAGATCGGGGGTCAATTCGTCTCCATTAGCAATGTGAGGAATGGAGACGTTCTCCTCAGGAGCCAGGGATCCATGCTGGTGAAACCTTACGGCTGCATCTCCATTGAGTGGTTGTTTACTTGAGGCAACATGGCTACCGAGTTTGGTTGGCTCAAGGGGATTTTCAGAAGCTTCTGGCTTTGTGCTGAGGTTTAGACCTGAGGTTTTGAGGTTCAGTTCCGGGCAGATGTGGAACTCTCCACCAGGTATGAGGAATGGAAGGAGCAGCTGCTGTTGCTGCTGCAGAGGCAGAAGGGCATCTGTTGCAATGGGAAAGTGGTGAAGGAGTGCTGGATTGAACAAATGAGACTGAAGAAGAGCTGCTTTCTTTTGGAGCTCCTGCTGTATCTGTGCTTGGGCCTGTACCAACTGCTGCTGCTGCTGCTGCAACTGATGCTGTAGCAACGTCTGATGTTTAGTTGTTGTTTCTGTCAATTGTTTCTTCTGACTTTCATCAGACTGTGGGCTGATGCTTTGGCTTGATGACACGACGCTGTGCTCAGGGCTCTGGTGAGGTTTGTTAACAGAGGAAGTGGTGCTGTTTATCGAGTTTGTTGACTTTAGGACAGCGGTAAGGGGAGACGCTGGATAATCCAGAGTTGCTTTACTCAGCAAATGCCCAATGGAGGCTGAGCTGGCTCCGGATGGATCTAGTTTGGCCGCACGGGCTTTGGTCTGGTGTAGCACAGATCGCATATGGATTTCTAAGGTGGAGCTCTGGCTGTAGGCTACATTGCAGATGCTACATTTAAAAGGCTTATGATCCGTCGTGCTGCTGACTGACTCAGGCTGGGAGGTTGCGGAATCCTGAACGGAACGCTTCACTTTGTGCAAGTGCGAGACGGAGTTGTAGTGCACCAACAAGATACTCTTCTGTGTGAATGATTCTTTGCAGACTGTGCATTTGAAAGGCCTAGATGGATCCAGGAACTTCTCGGTCGTAAGACTCGAGCCTTTTCTCAACGATACAACAGGAGGTTTCAGATTCAGCTCAGCTTCGTCTCGGACTAGGTTCAAAGCACCATCAGATGGGCTAATTTTCTCCTCCTGGTCACTGTCTTCGTCGTCCTTTTCCCGCTCCTCTTCAACTAAAACCTGGTCTTCGTCGAGTCCTTGGGCCTCGGTGCTCAGTAGGTCCTCGGTTATCAGTAAGCTACCACATAGCTGCTGCAGCTGAACCTCACTAAGCTCAAGATGGCTGGTCTCTAAATGCTTCTGTAGGGCCTGAAGTGTCCGGAAACTGCGTTGACAAAGGCAGCACATGGTGGCGGCCCTGATGGCATGGTACTGGGAATGCAACTGCAGCTTTTCAGCCGTTTTGAAGGCTAGGCTGCACTGACCACACCGGTACTTGTACACGTGCCGATCAGAAATCGGGATTTGAAGCTTCTGGCTGTGGAACTGGTTTACATGTAACTGAAGGGCACTAGATGATGACAGAACTTTGTTACATCCCTTCTGCCAGCAAGGAAAAGCTGCAGTGTTTTCCTTGGTGGATTCTGCGTCTTCTAATGGTGGCTTTTGTGTTTTCGATGCATCTGCGGTCACTTTTTCAAGTCCATCCTCATCTTGATCTGTCAAGAGGAATCAAAATGTCAAACATCTATTTGATCAGCTTCACCCAACACTTTATAGTTCTACAATCCCAGGCAGTAGTAATCTGTTTCCCTACAGCAGAAGCACCTTTTAGACACTAATAGCCATTTCAAGAGTACAGAGAAATATAAGGAACTATTTGTGTGGTTGGTACGTACGGCTGGCGCTGCGATTCTGGCATGACAAGTGGATTTACTAGGATAAATTAAATGACTGAGGATTTTAACAGAATAAAATATAAATAAAAAAAATACAGTAGTTCATCCTCAGTCATCTATTTATATATAAAAGTCATCTAAACCATGGGATACGCATGACAGAGTCCCACCCCCCACTTTTTGTCCTGCTGAACTATGGGATACACACAACGGAGTACCAGCTCCCCTTTTTCTTACTGAAAAATGGGATGCGCACAATGGAGCCCCATCCCCCTCTTTTTCCTGCTAAACCATGGGATATGCACAACAGTGCCCCATCCACCCTTTTTCTGCTGAACCATAAGAAACACACAATGGATAACCACCCCCTTTTTTCCTGATAAACCATAGTATAAGCATGACTAAGCCCCACCCCCCTTTTCCCTACCAAACCATGGAATATGCACAACAGAGCCTCATCCCCACTTTTTCTACTGAACCATGGGATACGCACAATG